>JAREIK010001345.1:0-80360 GCA_029783825.1 Sapria himalayana | reverse complement strand
GAAGACAGACACATAGATAGATAGATAGATAGATATATATATATATATATATAGATACACATATATACATATAAACAAATAGACAGATAGACAAATATATAGATACATAGATAGATAAACATATACAGAGAAAAACAAATAGACACATAGATATATAGATAGATAAAAAGATAAATTGACAAATATATAGATAGATAGATTGATAGTTCAATAGATAAAAGATCGATAAATAGATAGATAGACAGATTGACAGATAGATAAATAAAAATATAAATTGACAAATATATAGATAGATTGATTGATAGTTAAACAGATAGAAGATCGATAAATAGATAGATAGACATATAGACTGATAGATACATATATAGACAAAAATACATATAGACATATAGATAGATAGACAGATAGGTAGATTGATAAATATACAGAAAACATATAAATATATAGACAATATTTAGATAGACATATATAGATACTCATATAGACAAATAGACATATAGATGAATAGACAAATTGATAAATTGTCAGATAGGCATATAGACAATTAGTTTGATAGACAGGTATATAGATAAAAAAATAGACAGATATATATATATATATATCGATAGATAGATAGAAATAGAGATTTATAGATAGGCAGATAGACATATATAAAGAAAGAAAGAAAGATAGATAAATAGATAGATAGATTGATTAACAAATAGCCTAAAGACAGATAGATAGATCGAAAAATAGATAGACAAATATATATACAATAAAGATAGATCGACAATTAGATAGATAGATAGACAAATAGACATATAGAAAGAATGATAGATATATAGATAGATAGATAGACAAATGATAGATAGATAGTTAGTTAGTTAGATAGCAAGATAGATAGACAGATTGATAGATTGATATATATATACAGATATATAAATTGGTAGATAGATAGATAGACAAACAGATAGATAGTCTTGATAGACAAAATTACATATAGATAAATATAGATATAGATAGAAAGATAGAAAAACTAGATCGAAAAATAGAAAAATATACAAATAGATAGATAGCTAGATAGATAGGTAGAAAATTAATAGATAGATAAATAGACAAATAAACATATAGATAGATATAAAGTTAGAAAGTTAGACAGATAGACAGACACATAGATAGATAGATAGACAGATAGATATATAGATATATAGATATATATGTAGCCAGATAGCCAAATAGCCAAATAGCTAGATAGATTGATTAATATATAGATAGATAGATATATAGATAAGATGACTAAGAAGAATTAGAAAAATAAGTAGAATAATTATAATAAGAATAATAAAAAGAATAAAAATAATATGAATAATAAGAATAAGAAGAAAATAAATGAGAATTAGAATAATAAGAATTATAATAAGAATAAGAAGAATTAGAAGAATAAGAAGATTAAGAAAAATAAGAATAATAAAAAAATTAAGATGAAAAAGAAGAATACCAAGAAAAAGAAGAATAAAAATAATAAGAAGAATAAGATGATTAAAAAGAATAGGAAGAATATGAATAATAATAAAAATAAGGAGATTAAGTAGAATAGGAAGAATAATAAGAATAAGAAGAATAAGAAGAATAAGAAGAATGTGAAGAATGAAAAGAATAAGAAGAATAAGAAGAAAAATAAAACTATGTAGAAAAGGAAGAATAAGAAGAATATGAATAATTAGAAGAATAAGAATAATTAAAAGAATAAAAAGAATAAGAAGACTACAATTAATAACGAAAAAATGTAGAATAATAAGAATAAAAAGACTGAAAATTAAAAAGAATAAAAATAATAAGACTAATAACAATAATAAGAAGAATAAAAAGAATAAAAAGTATAAAAGGTATAAAAGAAAAAAGAAGAAATATAATAATTAAAATATAAGAACTATAAGAAGAATAAGCAAAATAATAAAAATAAGAAGAATATGAAAAATAATAAGAATATGAATAATAAGAAGAATAAAAGAATAAAAAGAATAAGAAGAATAAGATGAAAAATAAGAATAAGATGAAAAATAAGAATAAGAAGGATAAGAAGAATAAGAAGAATATGATGAATAAGAAGAAATAGAAGAAAAAAAAGAATAAAAAGAATAAAAAGAATAAAAGAATAAAAGAATAAAAAGAATAAAAAAAAAATAAAAAAAAGTATAATATGAAGAATAAGAAGAAGAAAAGGAAGAAGAAGAAGAAGAATAATAATAATAATAATAATAATAATAAAGATAAGAAAGATAATAAGCATAAGATGGATAATAATGAAAAGAAGTAATAAAGTATAAGAAGGATACGAACGATAAGGAAAATAATAAAACTAATAAGAATAAGTAGAATAATAAGAATAATAAGAGGAATAAGAAATAATAACAAAAAAAAAAGAAGAATTAGAAGAATAATAAGAATTAGAAGAATTAGAATAATACGAAGTATAAGATGAATAAGATGAATAAGAAGAATAAGAAGAATAATAAGAATAAGAAGAATAATAAGAATTAGAAGAATAATAAGAATTAGAAGAATTAGAAGAATAAGAAGAATAATAAAAATTAGAAGAATTAGAAGAATAAGAAGAATAAGATGAATAAGATGAATAAGAAGAAGAAGAAGAAGAAGAATAATAATAATAATATGAAGAATAATAAGAATAATAAGAATAAAAAGAATTAGAAGAATAAGAAGAAATAAAAGAATAATAATAATAAGAATAATAGGAAGAAAAATAAGAATAAGAAGAAAAATAAGATTAAGATTAATAAGATGAATCATAATAATTAGAAGAATAAGTAAAATAAAAAAAAAGATAAAAAAGAAGAAAAAGAAGAATAATAAGAATAAGAATAATAAATAATAAAAGAAGAATAAGAAGAATCAAAGAATATTAAGAATAAGAAGAAAAAGAATAAAAATAAGAATAAGAAGAAAAAGAAGAAAAAATGAATAAAAAAAATTAAGAAGAATAATAAGAATAAGTAGAATAAGAATAATAAGAATAATAAAAAGAATAAAAAGAATAAGAAGAATAAGAAGAATAAGAAGAATAAGAATAATAGGAATAAAAAGAAGAATAAGAATAATAGGAATAAAAAGAAGAAAATGAAGAATATGAAGAAAAGGATGAAAATGAAGAAAAGGGAGAAAAGGAAGAAAAGGGAGAAAAGGGAAAAAGAGGAGAAAGGGAAGAAAAGGAAGAAAGGGAAGAAATGGAAGAGAAGGAAGAAAAAGAAGGAAAAGAAGAAAAAGAAGAAAAGGAAGAAAATGAAGAAAAAGAAGAAAAGGTAGAAAATGAAGAAAAAGAAGAAATGAAGAAAAAGAATAAAAAGAAAAAAAAGAAGAAAAAAAGAATAAGAAGAATAAAAATAATAAATAATTAAAGAAGAATGAGACGAATAAGAAGAATCAGAGAATATTAAGAATAAGAAGAATAAAAAAAATAAGAATTAGAAGAATAAGATAACTGAATAAAAAGATTAAAAAGAATAAGAAGAATAAGAAGAATTAGAAGAATAAAAAAATATGGAAAGATTAAAAACTGAAAGATAACTGAAAAGGTATGGGGTAGATTAGAAATGGATGCAAACCTAGAAAAAGGCCATGGATCTCTTACAGAAAGATTAAAAAATTGGGGGAGAAATAAAACAAAAAATAAAATATTAAAATGGATAAGGAACTATATACCACATATCGCAGTCTGGTGTATATGGAAAGCTAGAAATAAAAGTAGATTTGAAGGTACTCAAATGAAAACTATAGATATATTAGAAGTATTCAAGAATGAATGTGCATTTATCTCTGCCTGTAGCCCTATAAAGTTGAGAAGTTCTAGAATGGATGAGAATAGGAGAAAAAATGGGAACTCTCAACAAGAATAAAGAAGATTCCAGAGATTAAAATTATTAGATGGGAAAACCCCCCACAAAATGGACTAGTGTTAAACATGAATGACAGCTTTAAAAGAGAGATGGGAGCTGCAGGAGGAGAAGGTGTAATAAGAAATAATGAAGGTACAATTTTAAAAGTATTTACAATGAAAGCCCCTGCCACTTCAGCATTGCATGCAGAGGTTATGGGTCTAAAAAAGGGATTACAAATATGCAAGGATAATAATATACACAATCTTCAAGTGCAGGTAGATTCGAATATCCTAGTGAATCTAGTAACATGCAAGATAGAAATGTGGCAATTTGAAGAGGATATATTAAAAATAAAAAAATTAATGTGTGAAATAAAGGGACAAATCATACATATATTTAGAGAGGCTAATGCGTTAGTAGAAAAATTAGCGGATGAAGGAGTAATAAGGGGCTCACAAGAATTCGAGAGTAATAATATTCCAAAAAAATATAAAGGATTAATATGATTAGATAAAATAGGATTTCCATATATTAGAGTTCAAAAAACTAGAATTTAGGTTTAAAATACTTGGAGGAAAGAGTAGATATATTTATAATGCTTGATTTTGTTTGTTATGAGTTTTATAAGTTTTTCAGGAAAAGGTCTCGGAGCAGGAAAAGGGCCCCCCTGGTCCTGAGGGGAGGGCATAAAAAGACGGACCTTAAGCTGGAAAAAAATATATAAAATAATAATAATAATAATTAGTAGGATTTTTAAAGAATCTAAGGTGTAAAATTGTTTTAGGCCTGGATTTAATTGTACCAGGTCAGGCAGAAGGAAGGATCCAAGCGCAAGTAATTGAATAACTGATATTGATAGGTAGGAAGTTTGCTCATAGTTTTCAAAAAAGTTAGCATAGCTTACTACCAATCGAAAGTAGTAGAAGCTGGGATCGGAACCTACATATCCAGTAGCAGAGTGTGCAGTACACAGTGTCTATAAATGGTGGGGATAGAATGGTCTGTTGTTGGTCTTTGGTTCCTGAGTCTGCTGTTGTAATTTTAATTAATTCTCTTGTAAACTGTAATAGCTTTTCAGCTATTGTATATTGTGCTTAGGGTCTGAGTCAGGGTTTGTTATATAGTGAGGAAGGCTGTATCAACCCTTAGAATACTCTAGTTTGCGTCAGTCATATTGATCCTAAGTAAATGAGGAGGTTGGCCCCAACCTTGAAGAGGAAGATAGGGCCCCAGGGGTAAAGCCAAAGAAAAAGTTGCCTTTCTGATGGCTGAATAAATCTCTTGAAATGGAAGTAAAGCTTATGAAGGTGGAGTAAAATGAAGGAGAAAGGGAAGAGAATAAAAAGCATACAAAGATTAAGGTAAATAAAGGCAAAGAAAAAGATAACACCCAATGGCAGGAAGGAAAGCCTACTGCCCGAAGCTGCCTATACCTTCCTACTCATTTTCTGTTTTTTTTTTCCTTTTCTTGGCCTCAATTGTAAACCGATGGATAATGTGTTAAGGGGGTGGGGAAATGGAAAAAAAATGGGTAGGAGTAGAGCACATTAGATATATTTTGTATGATTTTTATTGTGCAGACTAGTAGCTGAAAAGAAAATAAAGCTACATCAAAAGAGGCAATGGGGTGACAGCAATAGAGGCCATAAGGAGAAAAAGCCATGGATTGGCATGAAGGGAGCTAAGGACATCAGAAAAAGAGCAAAACTTACCTTCATAGCATAATCAGAATGGCAAAAAGAAGGCACGAGAAATATAGTCAAGTAGAACATATTGCTAGTTAAATTTGTGCCTTAATGATTAAATAGCTTGATAGAGTATATATAAAGATAAAGATGGGTGCAAAGGGGTACGAGTAGCAAGTAAGTAGGTTGTACAAAAGGTATTCCTCCACCAAAAGAGAGGGCTAATATTAATAAAATATAACTTCCAAAAAAAAAAAAGAATAAAAAAATATGAAAAATAATTAAATTAAGAAGAATAATAAGAATAAAAAGAATAAAAAGAATAAAAAGAATAAAAAGAATAAAAAGAATAAGAAGAAAAATAAAAATAATAAGAATAAGATGATTAAAAAGAACAACAAGAATTAATAAGAAGAATCAGAAAAATAATAAGAATAAGAAAAATAACAAGAATAAAAAGAATAAAAAGAAAATGAAGAATATGAAAAATAAGAAGAATATAAAAAATAATAAGAATAACAAGAATTATAAGAATTATAAGTGTAAAAAATAAAAATAATAATAAGAATAAGAAGAATAATAAGAAAAAAAAGAATTGAGAGAATAAGAAAAAAAAGAAGAATAAAAAAAATTGAAGAATATGTAGAATAAGATGAATAAGAAGAATTAATTGAACATGAAGAATAAGAATAAAAATAAGAATAATAATAATAATAATAATAATAATAATAATTAGATTAAGAAGAATAAAGAAAATAAGAAGTATAAGAAGAATAAGAAAAATTAGAAATATAAGAAGAATAAGATTAATATTAAGAATAAGTAAAATATGAAGAAAAAAAAGAAATAGAAGATTTCGAAGAATAAGTATAATAAGAAGAATAAGAAAAATAAGAAGAATAAGAATAATATAAAAAAATAAGAAGAATAAGATGAATAAGAAGAATAATAAAAATAAGAACAATAAGAAGATTAAGAAGAATAAGAAGTATAAGAAGAATAACAAGAAAATGAAGAATAAGAAAAATAGTAGTATAAGAAGAGTAAAAAGAATAATAAAAATATGAAGATAAAGAATAAATGTACGAAAAATGAAAACATTAAAAATAAGAAGAATAAGATAAAAAAGATGAATAAGAAGAATAACTAAAATAATAAGAAAAATAAGAATAAGAAGAATAAGAAAAATAATAAAAATAAGAAGTATAAGAAGAATAAGAAAAATTAGAAATATAAGAAGAATAAGATTAATATTAAGAATAACTAAAATATGAAGAAAAAAAGAAATAGAAGATTTCGAAGAATAAGTATAATAAGAAGAATAAGAGAATAAGAAGAATAAGAAAAATAAGAAAAATAAGAAAAATAAGAAGAATATGAAAAATAAGAAGAATAAGAAAAATAAGAACAATATGAATATTAAGAAGAATAAGAAGTATAAGAAGAATAACAAGAAAATAAAGAATAAGAAAAATAGTAGTATAAGAAGAATAAAAAGAATATGAAAAATATGAAGATAAAGAAGAAATGTATGAAAAATGAAAACATTAAAAATAAGTAGAATAAGATAAAAAAGATGAATAAGAATAATAACTAAAATAACAAGAAAAATAAGAATAAGAAGAATAAGAAGAATAAGAAGAATAAGAAGAATAAGAAGAATCATAAGAATAAGAAGTATAAGAATAATAAGAAGAATAAGAAGATTAGGAAGAATAAGAATATTTATAAGAATACGAAGGATAAAAAAATTTGAATAATAAGTAGAATAAGAATAATTAGAAAAATAAGAAGAATAAGAAAATTAAGAAGAAGAATAATATTTAGAAGAATACGAAGAATAAATAAATATGAATAATAAGTAGAATAAGAATAATAAGAAAAATAAGAAGAATAAAAAGTATAAAAAGAATAAGAATACTAAGTTGAATAAGAAAAATAAGAAGAATAAGAAGACTAAGTTGAATAAGAAAAATAAGAAGAATAAGAAGATTAAGAATAATAAAAATAATAAGAATAATAAGAATAATAAAAATAATAAAAAAAATAAGTAATATAAGAAGAAAAAAGATGAATAAGAAGTATAATAAAAATATGAAGAATAAGAATAATAAAAACAAAAATAAGTTATAGAAGAATAAGATGAAAAAGAAGAATAAGAAGAATAATAAAAACATGAAGAATATGAAAAATAAAAAGAAAAAGAATATTAAGATTAGTAAGAAGAATAAAAAGAATAAAAAGAATAAGAAGAATAAGAAGAATCAGAAGAATCAGAAAAATAAAAAAATAATAAAAATAAGAAGACTAAGAAGAATAAGAAGAACAAGTAGAATAAGAAGAATAATAAGAAAAAGAAGAATAAAAAGAATAAAAAGAATAAGAAGAATAACAAAAATAATAAGAATACAAAGAATAAAAAGAATAAAAAGAATGAGAAGTATAAGAAGAATAAGACTAATAAAAAAATAAGAAGAGTAAGAAAAATAAGAAGAATGAGAGGAATAAGAAGAATAAGAAGAATAAGAAGAATAAAACAATAAGAAGAATAAGAAGTATAAGAATGCTAATAAAAATAATAAGAATAAGAAGAATAAGAAGAATAAAAAGAATAACAAAAACAATAAGAATACAAAAAATAAAAAGAATGAGAAGTATAAGAAGAATAAGGAGAATAAAAAAGAATAATTAGATTAAGAAGAATAAAAGAATAATAAAAATAAGAAGTATTAGAAGAATAATAAAAATAAAAAATATAAGATGAATAAGATGAATAAGAAGAATAAGTTGAATATGAAGAAAAAAAAAGAAGAATTTGAAGAATAAGTAGAATAAGAAGAATAAAAAAAATAAGAAGAATAAGAATAATTAGAATAATTAGAAGAATAAGTAAAATAAGAAAAATAAGAAAAATAAGAAGAATAAAAAGTTAATAAAAAATAAGAAGAATAAAAAATAATAGTAAGTATAAGAAGGAGAAAAAGAATTAGAAGAATAAAATTAATAACAAAAATAAGATGAATATGAAGAAATAGAAGAATAAGCAGAATAAAAAGAATTAGAAGACTTAGAAGTAAAAAGACAAAGAAGAATAAGTAGAAATAGAATAATAAGAAGAAAAAGAAAATTTAAGAAGAATAAAAAGAATAAAAAGAATAAAAAGAATAAGAAGAATAAGAAGAATAGAAAGAATAAGAAGAATGAGAATAATAACGATGTATAAGAAAAATAATACAAATAAGAATAATAAAATAAATAAGAAGAATAAGTAGAATAAGTAGAATAAGAAGAATAAAAAGAATAAGAAGTATAAAAAGAATAAGAAAAATAAGAATAATAAGAAGAATTAGAAGAATAAGAATAATAAGAAGAATTTTAAGAATAAGAAGTATAAGAAAAATAAGAAGAATAATACTAAAATAAAAATCCTAAATAGCTGGGGACAATTCCCTAGCTAAATAAGGTTTTCCATTGCTAAATAGGGTATAGCGATGGATTAACAATGGAACCATTCCCACTCTAAAGTGCTCGTCGCTAAAATATAGCAAGGGAAAGTGTCCCTATCTATTAATTCAGCAACGAAAAAATTCCTAGCTAAAAAAATAATTTTTCTAGCTATATTAGCAAGCTAAATGAGAGTTTCCATTACTAAATAGATATAATGATGGAAGATTTCCCAAACAAAGGTGCTCATCACTAAATATTATCAAATGAAATAGTCCCTAGCAAAATAAATTTAGCTATGGAAAAAATCCCTTGCTAAATCAGCTAGGGAATTTTTCCTAGCTGATTTAGAAAGGAAGTTTTCTTTTGCTAATTTAGCAAGGGAATTTTCCCTAGCTAAATTAGCAAGGGAAAATTTGCTACATTAGTGAGTGAATTTTCTCTAGTTATTTTAATTTCAAAACTAGTTTCAGAATTTAATTTATTTTAAAATTCTTTAATTAAATAATTTAAAATTTTTATATTAAATTGAATACAAACATATACTATAAATGATAATTTATAATTAACAAAAAATATAATCATTAATAACTTATTCTAATACAATATTTTACATAATTAAAATAAAAAAAAAATAAAAAAAAATCGTATTATATCTTATTTATCAATGTATCTATCAATAGTGCATAAAGTATAATCTATCCATGCATTAATGTTTCTCTTTCCCTCTACTCCTATGATCACCATTTTTCTACTGCGACAAAACTATCTGAGTCATGGCACATCATGTCTGGTGAAAATTTTTTTTACTTATATAGGCTTTGTATGGGGAACAATGCGGTACCTTATCTGTAAGAAATTTAAACCACTCAATCAAATCAAAATAAATAAAAAAAGCTATGTTTTGATAAATATATAATACTACAGTATATATGTACATATATACTAGCATATCACTCGTACATATATTACTGCAGTATATGTCCATAAAATTATTAGTATTATGTGTACATATATACTGAGTACATATATATTCAGTAAATATGTACATAAAATACTATAGTATTATAATATATACTTAGTATATACGTACGTATATACTACATTTGTTGTTGTTGCTACTGCTGCTGCCACTACCACCGTTGCTGTCACCGTTGATGGCACTGCCGCCGTTGATGGCGCTGCTGCCACTGCCACTACTAATAATAGAAGTGGTGCGTGCGATGATGCTCGAATGATGAACTTTCCTCCCAACCACTCATTTTGATTTGAGTGAGTTTTTGATGAGGCGACGAGCTGCTTCTCCCAAAATAGGACCTAATATTCTTCCTAGACCAGAATTACACTACACTACACCAGCATCATCATCATCATCATCCTACGCCCTAGTATAATTAAAACCAATCATTGTAGAACTAAGAGCAATAAAACTTATTTACTCATACATTTGATTTGTACATTGTGATAATTGCATATCAACATAATTAGTAAGATTTTTAAGACCAACCTCTATCTGACTGGCTGGCCTCGACCAGATATATCTTCATCCCACAGCTTTAGAGAAAATCTAAAATTTATGGCTTTTATTACCTGCATCAGTAAGCAATGCACGATGATGACCAGATTAGCCCAAGCAATTATATATTCAATAGTGTGTCTGTGTGTAAATGGGTGTGTACGTATGACAATATATACATGTTTACAAATAAATATATGCACCCACTTATGTATATACTTAGTATATACTTACGTATATACTACAGTATAAAAGTATGTATATACCATGTAAATATGTATGTAAATACTACAGTATAAAATTATGTATATACCGAGTATATACATACATATATACTGCAATATATATGTATGTTTATATTGAGTATATACGTACAAATATATTTAGTATATACTAACATATATACTATGTTTTTATGTACTTATATATTCAGTATATATGTAGATATATACGTAGTATATGCGTACATTTATACAAAGTATATATGTAAGTATATACTGTAGCATTATATGTACGTATATATAATCACATAGCTTTAGATGACAAACACACTTGTACTTTCATGCAAATACACATACCATCAAAGATAACAGAAGAAAATAATATAGGACTTAAAAAACACGCATATAGGTCTCTTAGGTATGGTTAACATTTCTAGTTTTTTTCCTCTAGTACTCCACATAGATAGAAAACATTATTACACCTACACATGGAGCATAACATACTACATTTACAAATAAATAACCAATAACAAGAAATCATAGATCTAAACCACAATGATGCATATCTTCACAAAATAAGAGTATCAAGAACAAACCTGAATTTGCGTGGAATTAATATTTTTATTCATCTCACAGCTTTAGAAGCTAAGGTGTTGTTCCCAGTACCATTGAGGACTAGCCAAGGCTTTTACATACCTATAATAGGCTAAAACTCTACCCAAAAAATTCAGGGACACACAAACATATTCACAGATATATAAAAATAGTTATTATAGACATGAACAAACACAAATTAAAGTTGATAGTCATACAGTTTCAACAAAAATTTAAAAGATATCCAGCAATGATGTTTAGAGAGAAAGAGAGTGCAAAAATTAAATATTTTAGGAATAATGAAGATAATAGAAGCTAGGCCTCCTTTTGATCAAGCTGAAATCGATAAATATGGGACACATGTATTGGAAGGACTATGGCAATGTCTGAATGCTTTGAATCATAATTTTTGTGTGTGTCTCGACATCATGTATCCTACAAAGATTCATTATTAGGTTAATCAGAAAATCAAAGAACATTACCAGAATAAAGAAAATTGAAACCTGCAAAAAATCTCATCATGTTTTGCTACACATAGACAAAAATCAATAACAGTTCAGAAATATTTCTCATACTAAATCATCATCATAATTAGTAAGGAATTTTGTGCTAGCCTCTCTTGTGAAGTTTCGCAGCTAGATTTCAAAATGTTATCTGTTGCATCAATGCCGCTAACTGTGACTCCATATAGGACATCTATTGTTGCATTAAATTCTTAATTTCTTTCTTCTCATTATTCATTTCTTTAATTTCATGCATTTCTTCCATCAAATAAGTAATCTACTCCTCCTTCTCTTCTTTCATTTCATGCATTTCTTCCTTCAAATTAGTATACTTCTCATTCTTCTGTTTTATAATTTCATATATTGTTTCCTTCAAATGAGATATCTGCTCATCCTTCTTTTTCATTATGCTCTCTGTAATTACAATACATTCATTTGTTTATTGTTTGACCACCTCATCCACCATTGATGAGTTAGATGAATTATAAGCACGTCTACTACAACAAAATGCCACTCCCTTCGAGCCATTTTCGTACACTAGCTACTTATTACTACCTTTTATGGTCTCCAAATAAATAAGATCATAATCAATTGGTTGAAGATCCATAAAACCTTCAACTTGTTGAGAAGCAGCTATCACACGTTCCTTCATGAGTTCCTGAGATAAAATAGAGAAAAATACTATTCTATATATACATAAAAGAAAATAAATATTGTGCAAAAAAAACAACTTTCAAAATGTACTATAATAACATAGAATTTTATTAATATAACCATCTCTTGTAGCAATCATCTGAGACTTATTGTCGACAAACTGACCATCCACTTTCTTCACATGAATCTTCTTGAAAATCTTATAAAAATTGGGATATCGACCTAATTCTCCAGCCTAGAATATTTATTTATTAAGTCATAAAATAACAAATGATCAAAGATTTTAACAAAATTAATAAAATCGTGCACATATTTGATTTATTGGACAATTAGGACAACTATTAAATAAATAAATGTTTAAGATTTTAAAATTGTATTAAATCTCAAGCATGCTCAATGCTCGACTTTTAGCCTCCTGTGAGTCAGTAGATTCCTAAACCTAGTTCAGCTACCTTACTTCTTCGATTTTTGCTGGCAATATCTGAGATTTTCTTCACATCTGGCTCCTCCCAATACTTAAGCCACTCGAGATAGTCATCCTCGGATATAAAATCATATCTTTCTTTTATATTTTTCAATTTATGAAAAAAATTAGAATATCGTTCAGCAACTTTGCTCTCCCATAATGACTTTATGTTTCCATCAAATTTGGGTGCCCATGAGCACTGATTCTATATATAAAAAAATCACAAAAGAATTTATAATAACACCAAGAACATAATTATTTACTACTTGAATAATAACCAACATTATTGTTAAATAATTAGATAATTATTTTTCAAAGCTTTTTTTTGTTATTTTTACCTGAAATCATTAAAATAAGACTCTTTTGTCGATTCAGAAATTTTTTTCCAGGAGAATGCTTTAGAATCAACCATTTTTTTTTGAAATACTTTGTAATTATAGTCAAACATTTGTGAGATGGAATAAAACTGTACAAATAAATAAATAGCATTGAAAATAAGCCAATCATAACAATATATAAAAAACCATTGATAGTAACATCAAAATTTTTTTTTTCAAGTCATATTTATATATTTCATTTACGTCCCATCCATAATCTTAATTACTAACTTAGCACTAAATGCAGAGGAAGGCACGGTATTTGATGATGTCATTGGTTTTGTAAATGGGGGACTATCTATGTAAAATGTGGTAAAGAAGATAGAGATGGATCAAAAGTGTGTACAGGAAGGACAATGAATGGTGGACTTACATCTGATAAAGGTGATAGTAGAGATCTTAATGATGGTGATGGTGATAGAAATGAAGATGGTGATTTGATGTTGAAGTCTAGATATGGTGGGTATGAGATAGTACTCATTTTGAAAAATGATGTAACATACTAGATAAATTTGGTTCATTTCTACATCCACGTCCACCTCCACCTCATCCACGTACTTTAGGCACCATCTACAGTACAAAAAAAAACATAGAACAAATAATAGAGATATGATGAACAAGCATGCATTTTAGAATAAAATACACCAATAGATTTCAACAAAATATAGAAAGTCATTGATAGTTTAATATTATAATAAAATTATAACAATTTAAATATTGGCATCACTGTCATCCTCCAATGGATCTTCTGATATTTCATCTGATTTTGATAGAAGTTCAAACACATCTTCAGATAGAAATTGTTCATCTTTAATTTCTATTCGGCCACCATTTGAGTTACATAAATTTTCTTTATCTTCATATACAAGCATAGACTCAATATTATTTATGTCATCTTCCTAGAATGCTAGTGCAATATCTAAGTCTGCACTTCTTTGTTGAGATGTTGATACTTCAAAATTTGATCGAGCTTTGATTTTGCAAATCACTCACCAATCACTCTTATCACAAGATAAACCTAGATATGTTTATCTATGTTTATAAATGGCTCATATTGATTATATTTGTGTTTATGGTTAACATCCATTACCTTATAATCCAAATGAATCTTTGTGCCCACATTTCATGTAGAATCAAACCACTCGCACTTTAAAAATACAATCCTATTATTTTCGAGTCCAGGATACTCCAACTCAATAACTTCTTTGAGTTGACCATAAAAAGTAATCTCATCTACACTATAACCCAAGCCTTTACTGCATACACCACTATTCATTATGGTTTTAGAAGAATCGTGCTCGATTTTGTAAAATTTATATCCATTGACAAAATACACAGGATAGGTTTTCACATATCTAAACATGCCTTTACTTAGATTCTGAATGAAAATATTTGAATCTCCATTTGAAGGATCAATTGCATGTGACATAAATTAAAAAAAATGATATTAACAAATAAAAATACTAATAAATTAAATAATTCAAAATTTTAAAACTTAATTCTCACATAATTTTTGATCCAATTCACAAATTCAGTTTCTGGCATATAATCGACATCATTGCTAGAAATTACTGGTCGCCTATATATTAATTACTCAACATAAATACACCACAAATATAAAAAGAGAGAGAAAAATCTAAATCAATTTTTAATAATTCCTATTAAAGATAAAATTAAACTATGATTAAACCTGCAACCATTTTGGGTATACATACTCAATATATGATGCAACCTCCTCACAATTAAGCAAAACATAGCTCGGGTTGCTTCGTACTCTTCATTTATCATACATCTTTTCATTGCTCTTCCAAATGCTCTTCCAGGGTGATTGGAGATAGATAGTTTGTCCACAAAATCATTCTTTACTATCACACGACCATCATCATTCCGAGGCACATTTCTATTCTTTGTATTGACATGATCCTCAAAATAATAAGAACAAAATGATGACACTTCTTCTACTAAATATGTATTACAAATTGAACCTTCAACTTTTGTCTTGTTTCTAGCATTTAATTTCACCTTACGAAGATACCTACAACCACAATGTTAGATTTCAATTATATTAAATTACAATATTACTTTATGTATAAAATAATAAAACACATCAAATTATATGTATTTACCTCTCAAAAGGATACATCCACTTGTATTGCATTGGCCCTGCTATCCTTGCTTCATATGCCAAATAGATCGGAAAATGCTCCATTGAGTCAAAAAAATTCGGTGGGAATATCCATTAAATCTTACAAATAATAAGTGGAATGTCATTCTCCAGTCTCACCATATCATCTATTTTGATTGTGGTTGCAGTTAGCATTTTGAAAAACAAACTATATTCTATAAGGACCTTCAAAACACTTATGGGAAGTAATTCACAAAATGCAATTTGTATTAATCTCTGCATAAATATATGACAGTCATGACTTTTCATTCCAAATAACTTAAGATTCTTCATATCCACGCATCTACCCATATTTGACACATATCCATCAAAGAATTTCAAATTTTTAACACATTCACACAATATTTGTCTTGTCTTCTTATCAAGTGTGTAGCAAGCATTAGAGAATTTTTCTATTGCCTCATTTAGTTTCAATCCAGGATGCCGATAGTAATAATTCAGCTCTTGTCTTGATTTTAAAGTGTCTTTTATTTTTCCATCTACATTAAGGAGAATGTTGAAAACATTGTTAAACTCATTTTTTTCAATATGTATTACATGTAAGTTATGACGAATTAAATTGGACTTTCAATAGGGCAAGTCTCAAAATATACTACGTTTCCTCCAGCCATATATTTTGCATATTAGTCCATTATTTCTAGTAGCGATCTTTTCCGCTACCTTCTTTAAACCCAAACTCTGAATCTCTGTCATAATATCATCTCCTGAATGAACTAATGGTGCATCATCACAGTTTTATTTTTTAGAAATACAATTTTATTTCTTCGAAATGGATGATTCGTAGGTAGAAACTTACTATGGTTATCAAACCATGACTATTTACCACTAAATTTGAGGGTAAATGCATCAAAATTTTTCATGCAATATGGGCATGAGAATCATCCTACAGTACTCCAGCCAGACAACATTGAATATGTGGGAAAGTCACTTACCGTCCACATAAGGGCCACCCACATAATGAAATTTTGTTTTTTTGAGATATTATGTGTATTCACCCTAACATCACACAAATGATTTAACTCTGTTATAAGAGGCTGTAAGAAAACATCCAGCATATCTTTCATATTTTTTAGCCCTGGAACCAATATTGACAAAATATATATTGCTCCTTCATATGCAATAATAGAGGCAAGTTATGCGGTGTCACTATCACTGGCCATGTTGAATATTGTTGTTCAGATTACTCAAATGGCTGAAATTGATCAATGCAAATACCCAATCTCACATTTCTACTTTCAGCTACAAAATCTTGATGTATATGATTAAAATGCTTCCTAGCAAGTGAATCTGATAGATGACGCATTACCCCTTCTTCAATCTCATGCTCAGAATGCCACCTCATACCATTTACTATAGCATATGATGCATATAGTCTCTGTAATCGTGGAATTAATGTAAAATAATACATCATCTGTAATACAACTATCAATTTTTGTTGCGTATCTATAACACAAGGTGCCTTCTTAAATCGAGGATGATCACAAAACTTACAGCTAATTAAATCACTATCACCACCCCAATTTAACATACATCCATTAAATTAATAATCAATTTTTTCCACTGGTAGACCCATTCCTCGTAATAACTTCTTAGTGTTGTAAAAGTTGTTAGTAATCAAATTATTATCTGGAATAATCTTCTTCATTAGTCCTATCACCTGATCAAATAATTTCTCAGACATATGATTTTCTGACTTAATGCTCATAAGTCGAGCCATAAGTGACAATTGTGAATGTGTTTTACAACCATGTCACCACTCTTTATATGCAGCTTTAAGCATTTCATAAAATTTTTGAGCTTCAAGATTAGGTGGTTCATCCATGTAATTCATATTGAAGTCAGCACTAGCAGCTTCCATTATCATTTTGTTGTATGTGTTTGATGATTCTTCACCACAAGCAAATGATTCAGAACCCTCATTTTGGTCAATGTTCAAAGCCATTGTACTTTCCCCATGATAAATTCAAACAAAATAATTTAGCGCTTAGCCATATCTAGCCAATGGTATCTTATAGTGTTTGCATTACGAAAATGAATATTCTGACACTTGCGATGATTACATGGACCCTTAATTTTTTCTCCATCCATCCATCTCATTTGACCACATGAAAAATTGATGAAAGTTTCAAGCCCACTCAAAAAATCTTCATTCAAAATTCCATTCATAAACCTTTTGTACATCCACTGACGATCTGAACTTATTTTGTTCTGTTTTATTTATAAAAAATAATGCTCGATCATTATTTTGAATTAAACATTCTATTACTTCAAAATATACTAATAATTAAATAAAATTACTTACAGATGAATATTTAAAATTAAAATATCATGAATATTGAGGTAATGTGTTTGCAAAATTTACATGAATAGATAAAACAATTTTTTTAGCATGATAAAGATTAATAGATATAATGGGAGAAATTTAAAGTTTGAAGGGTGAGAGGGAGGGAGAGAGAAAGGGCGAGAGTGTGTGTGTGTGTGTGTGAAGGTGGGGAGAAAGAGAGGGGAGAGAAATGGAGAGACTGAGAGAGAGAGAAAGTGGGGAGAGAGGGGGGGGGGGGGAGAGAAATGGCTAAAGGGAGAGAGATGGAGAGAGAGAGAGAGAGGGAGAGAGAGAGAGAGAGAGGGAAAGAGAGAGAGAGAGAGAGATATATATATATATATATGGAAAGAGAGAGAGAGGGAGGGAGGGAGGGAGGGAGGGAGGGAGAGAGAGAGAGAGAGCAAGAGGGAGAGAGAGAGAGAGAGAGGGAGGGAGAGAGGGAGAAAGAGAGGGAGAGAGAGAGAGAAAGAAAACAAGCAAGAAAGGTAAGTGAGAAAGAAAATAACAAGAAAGAGAGAGTGACACAGAAAGAAAGAGAGTGACATAGAAAGAATTAGAGAGGGAGATAGATATACACAGAATGCAGTGTTATAATGAGGAATTACATATATGTATACAATGTTATAAACAATTATCTAGATTTACATATATGTATACATATATGCATGCATAATTAAAAAAAAGTTATATTTATTTATATATAGTTTTTTAAAGTTATACAAATATTTATATATAGTTAAACATTATGTTAAACATTATGCATATAGTTAAAGTTATATATATATATAGTTTTTTAAAGTTATATTTATTTATATATAGTTTTTTAAAGTTATACACATATAGTTAAACATTATGTTGTATTTTTTATACATATAATTATAAATATAGTTACATGTGGTTATACATATAGTTACACGTATAGTTAAACTTATATTTATATATGTATATATATATATATTCATATATTTATACATATAGTTATGTTTTGGTTTAGATATACTAAATTACATTTTTTATAATAATATATAAATATGTATATTAAATATATGTTGTTAATTATATATTTAACTATAGTTATGTATAAAGTTTTTATAGTTATACATATAGTATGATAGAATTATTTATAGTTATATGTTATTATACATATAATATATATAGTTATATGAATGGAAATTTAGAGTGGGTATTTCATATTTCGATTGCTCTTGTCCATAATAAAATTAATAAAAAACAAAAACAAAGTGTGAACTAGAAACAAGCTAAATTTATAATATTTTCTTTCAGGCTGATTTATAAAGTTCCATGACATGTAGCTTAGATGAAACAAGGTGTAAACTAAGAATGTTGATGTGTCAAGTGGGTTGGGTGACATAGGCAGAATATGATTCATCAATGTCTAGCACAGTATGATTCATCCATGTTTAGCCTTGATCGTATTCATGTCGATCTAGGTGGGTCCGACCATGCCTTGTGTTAGGTCTGGCATGGCTCGTGTGCCTGACATTGTAGCATGAACCATTAGCACGATGTTTTTAGAAAAAGTAGTTATTTTTTATAATTGTTGTAGTTACCTTGTTAGCTAAAATATTTATACCCATTATAGGTGAAAATATTTTTGAGCCATTGATTTGCATTCGACTGCTTATTTGTAAAAATTTGATAGCTTATGAGTTTCTACCCTAAATTATGTGAAAAATAAAAAAAATAATTTTTAATTAAAAAATTTTTCTATAAATACTTAATTGATATATTTTTATTTTTATAGTTATATTTTGCTTTTTTTTTCTCTTTTCTTTATTCTTAAATTCATATTGAATCCTATTTGTGCTATTTTGTTAAATAATTTATAATTTAACATGTCTTGTATGTCATATTTGTGTTAGTTTCATGAGTAGTTGACTTTTAGCCACAAAAATATGTGGTACATATCTTAAGTATTTAATACACACATAAAGTTAAGGTATACATTGTGTTTGTGCTTAAATAATTAATTTTATTTAGTATATTTTAGATTAATAATTATATTTAAAAAATGTAAATAATTTAAAATTATTATTATTTTACACCTACTTTCAATTTAATCTCATACATAAAAAAATGATAAATGTTGAATAATAACAATAACTTGACTGAAAGGTTCATATTCGAAACTAGGTTTTCTCTTATCATTTTCACTCATTTGCCTAAGAAACATAAAAATAAACAAATTTTGTAATATGTATGTACTTAACAAAATCAAAAAAATATATTTGGAGTGTTGAAGATCTTGTATAGTATATATTATAAAAAAATATATACATATAGGAGTACTTGTGATATCGCTCACCTTAAAAGATATATTGATCAATATACCAAAAGACATGATACATTAGATTTCATGTAAACATAATTGAGCTATAAGATCTTTGAAGTTGGATTTGCATCAGGTTACTTGACCATCTTCATTTATCACAATGATATTGTGAGAGAAAATGTGACAATGTTGATTATAAACTCGAGTATTCTGGTTAGATTTTTGAAAGATTCTAAAATAATTTTTATGATGCAAATTTAATTTCGATCTAATTATCATAGAATTCTTAGTCTTCTGTCAACTAATAGGAATAACATAATAAAATATTTTAAATTAAAAAATTAATTAGTAATTAAGAACTTAGCAAATAGAATGGAGTGTTGTCTTTGAAGTCCGACATCTGGACTAAGCGTGAATCATGATGATATTTTATTTTCATGTCTCACCATTATGTCAATTTTTAAGTAGAAACTTAATAATTTTTTTTAGCCAATCAGTAGATCAGAAAATTTAGATTAGAGTCATTTGCCATAAGATATCTAGCTCTTTGAGAGATATTATTTGCTTTAAATAGGCAGCAACTGCATATGTCATTTTCTCCTAGGATAAACTCTAATTCTTAGTCAGTAAAATATCCTAATTTTTGGATCGTCATGATTAGGAAATATAAATATATCAACATGGACTATTGAATGGTCTTAACTCAGAGTAAATTTTCTTTCATGGAAAGTTAGACTCTCTTTAGAGTCAATCAGATTTAAACTTATTGATATATATAATGACTTAATATGATATTATCATAATTTAAACCAATAAGTTCAGTTGTAGCTAATACATGTCCATGTCACTTAACTAGAGGTCCAATCCAAGTGGGATAACAGAAGAGTATGTAAAAGTAATGGATCCAAATATGTTTTATGGATTCTTATTCTTAAGACTCACTAAAAATAAATTATGCTCAAAAAAATAATGTTAATACTCACTAATATTATATCAAACTCTTATAAAAAAATGTGGATCCTTTTTATATACTAAATTAACAAAGAAAGATTAAACTCAGAGTTTTTGGGTTCATCTTATGTTTTGTGGAGAGATTATGAAAAAATAAATGTTTTAAAAATTATGAGGAAAGTTAAATGTTGTATGTCCATTATGCATGATCTAAAAGTGTATAATGTAAGAAAGAATATAAGAGGGTAACTATTTGATGAGTTAATTTGTGGTTGATTTATCGATTATCTAAAATATTTCAATTAAATATTTATTCTTTCTTTTTTATAATCCTATTTTTTGTGAAAGATTGTAACATAGGAAGTCTAATGTATGATTTTATGATTCAAACAGTAAATGTTATAACTGTTTGATACATATTTTTTAATATATTATTATTTTTTAAATATTTGTATTAAATTAATTATTTTACTATTTTATAAAATAATGTTAATAAGTATGATATAAAGTGAAATAGAAATAAATTCCAACATGATGCACATGTGTTTTTTTCTTAGTATAAATTTTAAATTATGGGTGGTAGATTCTATAATTTTCAACTCATCGTGACTAGGAACTATAGTAAATTCCTAGACTATTTATTGTGTCATCTGGACTCGAGGTAAATTACCTCTCCGTGGAAATCTCACTTTATTCAAAGTTGATATGATTTATATTTGTCAGAGAAAATGATGATCCCATACTCATAGGAGGGTAATCATAATTTTGAACCAATAAGTTCATATGTAGTTGGTGGTGATCCTCTCTAGTCTCTTATGACTAGAAATTTAAGTGGGGTTATAGGGTAATGAGGAAAAATAATGAGTCTAATTATATCTTTAGATTATTATTCTTCCTGAATTCACTAAAAAATAAGTTTTGCTTTAAAAATATTTCATCGCTCTCTAATATTAGCCTAGACATTAATGAAAAATACTTGTACTTTTTTATATACTAAAATAATCAAGAAAAATAAATAAAATAATTAATTTTAGAATCTCTA
Source organism: Sapria himalayana (assembly GCA_029783825.1). Classification (NCBI taxonomy): domain Eukaryota; kingdom Viridiplantae; phylum Streptophyta; class Magnoliopsida; order Malpighiales; family Rafflesiaceae; genus Sapria; species Sapria himalayana. The sequence continues at coordinate 58,231 of JAREIK010001345.1, read as the reverse complement.
GAAAACATGCTAAATAATTTTTATATTATTCAAAATTTGAAAGGACGCATAGTCAAAAATGATTGAAGAATGCATACACACTTACACACGTTGTCACATAGTTGTGCACACACTATCATACACTATCACACACTTGCACACACACTGTCACACACCTCCACACACACTGTCACACACTTGTGCATGAATATGTACATGTGCGCATGAAATTGCACACATTGTTACACATTGCACTTTGCACCATCTACATTGATGTAGTTGGCATCGACGTACATCTCATGCAATAGCCATGCAATGGAGAGATGGGAGGGAACACATTATGAGTGCCTTCTTTGGAAAGAGGTATTGTACACACATGCAATGTTACACATAGTGCATCCGTGATTGTGATGTTACTATCTACATGCACTTATTTCTCTACAAATCATAGTATTTGAGCTCTCTAAGGTACTGGCTCTAATAACATGATGAATATAGATTCAAAATATCAATAAAACTCTTGAAAAATAATGTACAATGATGTATCCTTATATAATAGGCAATATGAATTGGGACATCTCATATGTCAACTATTCTCATATGTAATAAAATAAACAACAAATAAAAAAAATTATAAACAAATCAATTTGTAAAATTATAAACAAATTTTAACTATAATAACAATTAAAATAAATATATATTAAATAAATAATGTCGATTTTGATTATTTTTTAGATATTTGCTCATGTCTGGTATTAGATCGCTCTTTGAAATTTTTAGTAAGATATTTTTGTTGTCCATCGGATCTGTGTGAGCAAAGATTCATTCGATCTGATACATTTAGAAGAAAAATGAAAGCTCACTATAGATAAAATTAAAAAGAAGTTAGGATATTTTATCATAATGATTGATAATTATATATGTTTTACTTGTTTTTTTTAATTTTAAATTACATTTTTTTTTATTTTAAATTATATATATATATTTTTTATTTTCAGTCATTTCATAAAAAAATGAAATGAAAATATAAAAAAAATAGTAGAAGTAATAATGTATCAGATAGTTTTCATACTTTATGTGTGAATCTTGAGGTTATATACCAGACGTCATGTATTGATACATCATGTAATGAGATTTTAAAAAGGATAAATAGATATTGATTGAGACAACTCAGATTTTTAATCGAAGTATTTTGAAATAGTCTTCCAAAAATATATTAATCAAATCTATTTTAACAATTGAATATTTTTTTTATCATTTCTTATAATATGATTTTTTAAATCATTTATTTTGGAAAAAGAAATTATTTAATATCTCTCGGAGTATTTTGGTGTGTTTGTCTTGTTCATCTTTTTTTCCTATGACAAGATAAGGTAATACCTAGTACTTTGAGATTTAATTTTCTTGGTTAATCTAGTATCTAAAAAGTATGCCAGTATTTTTAACCAGAATTTGACTGAGTCTTAGTAAATATTGATATTTTTTTAGTAGACTCATTTTTTAATGATCCTAGAAAAAGAGTCCAGATGATATATGTGAGTAAATTAATTTTCAGGCTTTCCTAAGCCTCCAATGAGAAGGGACGATCACTCATCGATTACAATTGAATTTGGTTCACTTTATGATAATATTTATTTGAAATCATCATATTGACCAATAAGTACAGATCAAGTTAACTCTAGAGAGAGTGAAGTTTCACAAGAAAGTAAATATCTCTCAAGTCCATAGAACTTGGTAATCCTCGGGTCTACTCCAATTCTGGCTCGTGATGATTTAGAGACTACAAGACTTGATTGTACAAAACATAGAGTTTGTATTGAGAAGGGACATGCATTACATGTTCAGAGCATCGAAAAGGCTCTCATGTAGCCATGTGTTCTGATCACCAATTCCTATGATATTAGTCTTCTAATCACTCTTCAATATAAAGTGAAGATTTCTACCCAGCATCTTATTGTATAGGTATTTTTGTACTGTGATACTCAAGTCTCATTCTCAAATATTATCTCAATTAAGATGATATAATGTCTTATGATTGCCTTTATAAGATATGCCATAGGTGGGTGTTCATTGTGAAAACATATCTAGATGAGGAGATATATTATCATAAGATAAGATGTATTGTTAGCAGGCTTGCTCATATATTTTATATTGATTATTAAAATATGTTTCGCTCGACTTGATAAAATAGACATCATAGGAATTTTTATTTCATTGGTGGCCTCTCATAGTTATAAATAATCTACATATAGATATCCAACATACCCTGCTGAGTGGGATGTCATATTTTTTTGGCTTAGTCTTACCACTATGTCATGCCTAGCATTACATGGCTCTTATAATGGCAACCTGGTATGTCTTGTCGGCTGCCAGGATCATGTCAGGCCAAACCTTGACAGGCTTGCACACAATGCATGAAGCTAACCTAAATTCATTCCAATCTATTATGTATTCATTTTAGGCTAGCATGACTACATGAATTCATTCTAGACTAGTTGGGGTTCATTATAGGCTAGCCTGATTCATTTTGAGTTGGCCCAGGTTCATTCTAGACCAGCCCAAGTTCATTCTAGGCTAGCTTGGAATAAGGATGTCAAATAGGTAGGGCGGCCCGGGCATGACCTAGATCAGCAGTGTTTGGCCCGACATGGCATGGTCCAGAAACATACCTCAAGCTGAGCCACCCCATGGCATAGTATGTGGCATGATGGGTCAGCATGAGTCGTGCTTCGTGCCAGGGCCAACGGAATGGTAAACCTTTATGGCTAGTTTTATTTTATTTTTTTTAATTTGACTGCCACATCACGAGCCATCTATTTTTTAAAAAACATTTGGCCACATGATCACTTTTTTTTCTAGTTTTCCTTTCTTCGTCATTCGGAATGGTGAGCACGACTGTGCCCTTTGTCATGCCTATCGGGCTTCTATGCCTGGCACGGCATGGGATTTTAACCATGTCATGCACATAATGGCCGTGCTGAGAAAAAGCACATCGTACCAGCATGACATGGTCTGCTTCACACCTCTAGCTCGGATTCATTGCAAGCTAGCTTAGATTCATTCTAGGCTAGCTCGACTTCATTCTAGGATAGCACGAGTTCATTCTAGGCTAGCTCAGATTCATTCTAGGTTAACTCAGATTCATTCCATGCTAGCATTCCATGCTAGCCTAGATTTGTTCCATGCTAGCTCACATTCTTTCCAAGCTAACTTGAGTTTATTCTAGAATAGCCTACATTCGATTAAGACTATAGAGGTGTTAAATAATCATCTCATGCTAGCATTACTCATTTTTTCACAACATGGCATGGTAGTGTTGTCCACTGGCCCAGCAAGGCACGATGAGCACAACAAAGTGCACTGCCATGCCCGACCATGTTGAATGGCAATGATGCACAGAAGATAGAAGATTTTAAAGTTTTAAATAATCTAATTTTTTTTATTTTGAATTTTAATTAACTTGTGATTTTAAAATTGTTAATGTTTTGAAATTTTTGCATTAGTTCATTCATTGTTATTCTAAATAATAAAAGTTAAATCGTGATTACTTTCTAGTTAGGAGATAAAATCATAATTTTTTTAGATTCACTAATTTTGGAAGCAAAAGAGAGGGATTAGAGAGAGAATATCGAGTTTATAATACATTTAATCACTTGATATGATATATTTGCCAAAAAAGAAGAAGAGGGCATTGTGATGATGATCATCACGTGTTTCAGGCTGTAGGATTGAAATATTTTTATCCCAGAGGACTTCTTTGATTCACAGCCCACTAGTTCCCACAGATGACAGACCAGACTTTGTTAGCACTTAGCACTTAGCATTGTGATTGTAACATGTGTAATAACTTTAACTGATTTGCTTTATCAACCATATGTTATAATTGTCGCCATTGATATTAATGTGTTCTATAAATTTAAATGATATTAGATTATCTTTATTACATTGTAAAAGTTTTTTTTTTGCTTTTTTTTTATTTTTTCTTGTTCTTCTAAAACATCTCCCTCAATTCTTCCTCAACAAAAGTATTGAAAACGTGGTATTAAAAAATTAGGTTCTTTTTATGTTTGTGTGTTTGTGTGTATGAGTGTTTGTGTGTGTATGAGTGTTTGTGTGTGTGTGTGTGTGCGCACACACGTGTGTGCGCATGTGTTTCTTATGAAAGTTTTGCAACTTGAAAATAAAACTCAATTCACTTAAGTAGATGTTTCGATGGAAGGAAATATGAATATATATATATATATATATATATATATATATATATATATATATATATATATATATATATATATATATATATGCTTACTTACATGCATGCATATGTTTGTGTGTGTGTGTGTGTGTGTGTGTGATTCTCATAGATCTAAGGGGTAATTATGTGTAAATATGAATATAAAGTTCATATACATTTTGTAAGAGTTGTATGTTAAAAAGAGAATATTTTTTAAAATGTATATATGAAGTGCAAATGTTAACTAATCATTTGGGTAATAATAAATGGGAAAATTATACTTGGTTTGGGAAAATGAATAATTAATGTTTAGTGGTACTAAATTTAACAATTTTTTTTGTCCCACTCAAACCTAGCTCATATTATCCTTTTGGCTCATTTATAAGTTTTGAGGGTATGGGGTCGAAGAACATAAGATACTCGTACAAACAATATTGTGTCACAACATATATAAAAAAATTATGTTTATGTATCCCAAATAAAATTATATTTGTTTTTTAATTAAGAAAAAATTGATATTTTATACACCAAATTGAAAAAATAATAATACCTTGGTGTATTGAAAATAATCAACTTGATTCTATCATTTGTCTTAATATATATGTATGTATGAATGTATGTATGTATCTATAAAAAAAATTGGTAACCCTCGTTTAAAAAATATATATATAAGAAAGACCATGGGTAATGGATTAGATCAAATAAGAATCCAACTTGCATTTTTATAAAAATCAAAAATATTTTATAATTTATATTTCTTATTTTTAATTATATATATATATATATGTGTGTGTGTGTGTATGTATGTATGTATGTATTTATGTTCTATCTATATTTTGTTTATATACAATATATTTGTGGTAAGTATATGTATATATATATATATAGATACACACACTATGGGTCAGATTAAATAGGAATCCAAATTGCATTTTTTATAAAAATCAAAAATATTATTTAATTTTTATTTTCTTATCTTTATATTATACATATAAATAAATCATATATATACTATATATACAATATACATACATACATACTTATATATATATATATATATATATTGTGTGCATGTGTATATCTATATATATTGTGTTTGTGTGTGCTTATTTATTTATATATATAATTTATATATACATACATATATATATATATATATATATACACAATATAACTATATGCATATAGTGTGTGTGTGTGTATGAACAATATATATAATGTATGTGTATACAGTATATAGACTTATTGTGTCTTGGCATGCAATAAGTCCATAGTATAGAGGTTTAAAAACTTAGAAAAAATTATTTTTTGTTTCCATTTGTGAACCTAAAGTATCCTAATGGATTAAAAATACTAAAATATAAACTCTATTATGATGTTTTAGTGCTTAATTATAACAATAAGATTTGTTTTTTAACATGAGAATCTATTTATCTATTTAACAATAAGATTTGTATATCTAACAATAAGATTTACAAATATAGATAGATAGATAGCTGACAAACATATAGATGGATAGATAGTTAGATAGATAGATATATACATATATAGATAGATTGATTGATTGAAATATATACAAAAAGATAGACAGACAGAAATATTGATATATACAAACATAAATATAGACAGATAGACAGACAGATAGCTGACAAACATATAGATGGATAGATAGTTAGATAGATATATACATATATAGATAGATAGATAGATTGAAATATATACAAAAAGATAGACAGACAGAAATACTGATAGATAAAAAGATAGATAAGTAGATAGTTAGATAATAGATGGACAAAAAGATATATAGCCAGATAGACAAAGATATAGAGAGAGAGATATACAAATAGATAGATAGATGGATAGATAGACAGATAGATTAATGGATAGATAGACAGATAGATAGATAGACAGACTATTAGAAAGACAGATAGACAGATAGACAGGCACATAGATCGACAGATAGAATAATAGATAGAGATCCAGATAGATATACGGAAAGACAGACAAATATATAGATAGATAGAAAGATATATGAATAATAAGATAGATAGGTAGATATATAGACAAATAGATAAATAGATAGACAAACAGATAGATATATATATATTGATAGATTAATAGATAAACATATAATTAGACTGATAAATAGATTGACAGGTAGATAGACATGTAAAAATATAGGTAGAAAGACAAGTAGATAGACAGATAAAGGGACATATAAAGTGGCAGATAAACATACACACATATAGACAGATAGACACATAGTTAGATATATAGATAGATAGACAGACATATAGATAGATAGATAGACATTTAGAGAGACAAACAGATAGATAGATAGACAGAAAGATTGTTAGAAAAATAGATAGATATATTAATTGATTGATAGACAGATAGATAGAAATGCAGATAGATAGACAAATAAACAGACTGATAGAGTAATATAGAGAGATAGATAGATAAATAGATAGACATATAGATAGATAGACATATAGACATACAAATAGACAAACTAATAGACAGTCAGACAGACAGACAAATAGACAGACAAATATGTGAAATAAACTAATAGATAGATAGATAAACATATAGATAATAGATAAACATACATAGAGACACACATATAGATAGACAGATAAAGAGATAGTAGAGAGAAAGATAGATAGTCAGATAAATAGATAAATAGACAAATAGAAATACAAATATATAGATAGACAGACAAATTGATAGAAGATAAATAGTTAAATAGATAGATAGATAGATAGAAAGAAAGAAAGATAGATAGAAAGATAGATAAAAAGATAGATAGACAGACAAATAATCAGACAGATCGACATATAGATAGTCAGACAAATAGACAGACAAAAAAATAGGCAAATAAATAGACAATTAGATAGATGTATAGACAAACAGATATACATACAAATATACAGATAGAAAAATAGATTGACAGATAGATAGATAGATAACCAAATAGTCATACAAATTGAGTGATAAATATATAGATAAATAGAAAGACAGATAGATAAAAAGATAGAAAGATATATAGAAAGACAAATAGATAGATAGATAGATTGTTAGATAGATAGATAGACAAACATATAAATAAACAAATTGATAGACTAATAGATAAAGAGATAGAAAAATAAATATATAGACAAACAGATAGATATACAGACAGGCAGGTGGATAGACAGATAGATAGACAAATAGATAGATAGATAGATAGACAAACAAATAGACAGATAGATCGACATTATTATAGACAAACATATAGACAAACATATAGATAGATAGCCAAATAGTCATATAGATTGTGTTATAGATATATAAATAGATAGAAAGACAGATAGATACAAAGATAGATAGAAAGATATATATAAAGACAAATAGATAGTTAAATATATAGATAGATAGATAGAAAGATTAACTATTAGATAGATAGATAGACAGATAGATAGACTGACAAATAGATAGATAGATTGATAGACAAATAGACAGATAGATAGACATATATACAGCTATATAGAGTTATAAATAGATAGGAAGATAAACAAATAGACATATAGATAGACAGACTGATAGATAAACAGATAGAAAGACATATAGGTAAATAGATAGACATGTAGATAGACAGACAGTCAGACAGATAGATAGATAGATAGACAGATAGATATACAGATAGAAAAATAGATAGATAAATGTATAGATAGATAAACATACAAATAGATAGATAGATAGAAAGATAGATATATAGAGAGATATATAGATAGATAGATAGACACATAGATAGACAAACAAATAGATAGACAAAAAAATTGAAATATAGAAATACAGATATATAGACTGACAAATAGATAGATAAATATTTAGATAGCTAGATATACATACATATAGACAGACATATATATAGAGAGATAGAAAGATAGATAGACAGATAAATAGATAGAAATGTAGATTGAGATATAGCTAGACAGATAGACAAACATATAGACAGAGATAGACATATAGATAACAGAAAGATAGATAGACAGATTGCCAGATAGATAGAAAAACAAATAGACAGACATACGACATATAGACTGACAGATAGACTGACAGATAGACAGCAAATAGAGAGATAGATAGGTAGATAGACAAACATATAGATATACAGACAGACAGATAGATAAATTGACAAATAGACAAACAGATAACCAAAAAGTTAGACAAATAGATAAATATATAGATAGAGAAATAGATAATTAGACTAAAAGAAAATAGATTTATAGACAGATAGACATACAGATAGATAGACAAATACAAAAACAAATAGCGATACAGATAGTGAGATAGATAGACAACCAAATAGATAGACATAAAAATAGACATATAGAAAAATAGAAAGACAGAAACCCAGACAAATAGACAAACAAATTGATAGACAGATAGGTAGTTAGATGGATAGATAAATTGACATACATATAGAGAGCTAAATAGATACACAGACAGAAGACATATAGATATACAAATAGACAACCAAATAGATAGACAGATAGAAAAATAGATAGACAAACATATAGATAGATAGAAAGATAGACACGTAGATAGATAGATAGATAAACAGACATATAGATAGATAGATAGAAAGATAGACACATATACAGATAGATAAACAAATAGATAGACAAACATATAGATAGATATAAAGACAAACACATAGTCAAATAGATAGACAAAAAGATAGATGAACAGATAGATAGACAGATAGACATATAGATAGAAAGATATATAGATAGATTTATAGATAGATAATTTGACAAATAGACAGACTAATAGACAGACAAATAGGAAAATAGAAATACATATAGATAAGTGAGACAAATAGATAGATAAATAGATAAACAAATAGATAGATAAATAGATAGGTAGATAGATAGATAGATAAATAGATAGTTAGATAGTCATATAGATAGACATACAGATAGATAGACATATATATAGATAGATAGATAGATTGATTGAAAGACAGATAGATAGACATATAGATAGATAGATAGGTAAATAGATTGATAGAAAGTTAGATTGATAGATAGATAGACAGATAGACATATATATAGGTGAGACAAAAAGACAAATAGATAGATAAATAGTAAGAAAGACATACAGACATACAGATAGAGAGTTAGACAAATAAATAGACAAATAGATAGGCAGATTAACAGATTGATAGAGAGAATGATAGATAGATCAACAAATAGATAGATATATAAATAGATAAATATATAGACAAATAGATAGACAAACTAAATACACAGATATTTAGAAAGATAGATTGACAGACAAATAGACAAACAAACACATAGATAGATAGATAGATATATAAATAGGTAGATAGATAGATAGATAGATTGAAAAATAGAAAAATAGATAGACAGATGGATATAAATATAAATAGATAGACATATAGATAGATAGATAGAAATATATATAGTAGACAGACAATTAGACAAATAAATAGACAGACAAATAGACAGACAAATAGACAGATAGATAGACAAATAGATAGATAGACAGATATACAAACAGAGAGACATACAGATAGACAAAAAGATAGATAGATAGATAGACAAATAGATAGATAGACATGTAGATAGACAAATAGACAAACTATTAGACAGTCAGATAGGCACACAGAAAGATAGACAAATAGATAAATAAATGATAGATAGATAGACAGAAATAGACAAATAGATAGACAGAGAGATAAACAGATAGATAGATAGACAAATAGATAGACAAACATATAGATAGACAGACAAATGGATAGACAAACATATAGATAGACAGAAAGATAGACACGTAGATAGATATATAGACAGATAGATAGATCAAAAGATAGACACATATACAGATAGATTGAAATATAGATAGACAGAAAGACATACACATAGTCAAATATATAGACAAAAAGATTGATAGATAGATAGAAAGAAAAATAAATAGATAGGCAGAAGATAGACAAACAGACAGATAGATAGAAAATTAGACAAATAGACAGACTGATAGACAGACAAATAGGAAAATAGAAATACAGACAAATAAGTGACAAATAAATAGACAAATCGATAGATACATATATAGATAGATAGATAGACAGATAGACAGATAAAGAGATAGTTAGATAGTCATAGAAATAGACAGACAGATAGACAGACAAATAGACAGACAGATAGACAGACAAATAGACAGACATATAGATAGACATATACATAGATAGATAGATAGACATATAGATAGACAAACAGATAGATTGATATAAAGTTAGATTGACAGAAAGATAGATAGAAATATATATAGATAGAAAGACATATTAATAAATATATAGATAAACAATCAGATAGAAAGATATATAGATAGATTGATAGACATGCAAATAGAAAGACATATAGATATAAAAATAAATAGAAAGATAGATAGAAAGATTGACAGATAAATAGACAGAGAGATAGAAAGACTGATAGGCAGATAGATAGATAGACATATAGACAGACAGATAGAAAAATAGATAGACCGAGAGATAAATTGATAGATAGATTGACAGATAAATTGATACAGATAAATAAAAAGATAAATAGAGGGATAGACACACAAATAGACATATAGTTAGACAGACTGAAAGACTGATAGATAAACATTCATATAGATAGACAAATTGATAAATAAACATATAGACAGACATAAAGACAAAAACATAGACAGAATGATAGATAGACAAAAAGACAAATAGATAGATAGATGGACAGATAGACACCTAGACAGACATATAGTTTGACATTTAGAGAGATTTATAAACAACCAGATTGATCGACATGTATTCAAAGAGAAAATAGACAAACAGATAGACATATTGATAACCAAATAGACAAATAGATTGATAGAAATATTGATAGATAGCTAGATAGACAGAAAGACACACAAATAGACAGATAAATACAAAGATAGATAGATAGACAAATATATAGACAACTAGATAGACTGATAAATAAATAGACATATAGACAGACATATAGACAGACATATAGACATATAGACAGACAGACAGATAATAGATAGATAGATAGATAGACAGCCAGAAAGAGAGATAAACAAACTAATAGAGAGAGAAAGAGACAGACAAATAGATAGACAGATAGAAAGACATATAGATAGACTAACAGATAGGTAGAAAGATAGATAAATAGATAGATTGACAGATAGACAGAAAGATTGATATATAGATTGAAAGACAAATAGATTGATAAATAGATAAACAAATTGATAAATAGACAAATATATAGATAGATAGACAGATAGACAGATAGTAAATAGACAGATCAATAGATAAATAATTAGAAGGATAAACTAACATTTAGAAAGACCTATAGACAGACAGATAGATAGACAAATAGGCATATAGATAGATAGACATATAGATAGATAGATAAACAAAAAGATAGAACAGACTTATAGATTGAAAGATAGATAGATAAAAAAACAGACATTTAGATAGACAGATAAACAAACAAATAGAGAGACAAATTGACAGACTGATAGAAAGAAAAATAGATAGATAGATAGACAAAAAGTTAAACAAATAGATAGATAGATAGATAGACAAACTAATAGATAGACATATAGAAAGACAGATTGACAAATATATAGACATACAGATAGAAAGGCAGATAGACAGATAGACAAATAGACAGAAGGATAGACAGATAGATAGACATACAAATTGACAGATATATAGACAGATAGAAAGGCAGATAGATAGATAGAAAAATAGATAGGCAAATAGACAAGAAGAAGATAAACAAATAGATAGATAAAAAGATAGATAGACAGACACATGGACAGTTAGATAGACAAATAAATAGATAGATAAATAGTCAGATAGATACACAGTTAGTTAGATAAATATATAGACAGATATACAAATAGATAGACAGACAGATAGACAGATAGGTAGAAATAAAGATAAATGGAGAGATAGAGAGAAAAATAGTCAAATAGATAGATAGACAGATATATAGATCGATAGACAAACAAATATACAAACAGATAGAAAGATAGAAGACACATAGATATACAATCAGATAAATAGATAGACAGACAGACAAATAGACAGATAGATAGACCTAAAGATTAATAGATAGACACAGAAACAAATCGACAAATATACAAATAGATAGACCATTAGATAGATAGAAAGATAGATAGACAGATAGATATACAAATAGATAGACATATAGATAGTCAGATAGACAGACAAATAGAAAGACAGACAGATAGATAGACATATAGAAAGACAGACAGATATATAATCAAAAAGATATATAGACAGATAGAAAAATAGATAGATTGAAAGATATTTAAATAGGCATATAGAAAGATAGACAGATAGACATACATATAGAAAGACAAACAATTATATAGTCAAAAAGATAGACTGACAGATAGATAAATAAATAGTGAAATAGATATGCAGATAGATAGACAGATATATAAACAGACATATATACAAACAGATAGATAAATGGAAAGATAGAAACATAGATAGATAGACAGACAGATAGAGATAGAGATAGAGGGATCGATAGATAGACAGATAGAAAGACAAATAGATAGAGAGATAAATAGACAAATAGATATATAGATAGATAGATATATAAATAAATAGATAGATATATAGATAGATAGATAGAAATATAAATAGATAGTTAGACAAATAGATAGAAAGATAGACATATAGCCAGATAGATAGACACACATATAGAAAGACAAATTGTTAGATAGTCATAGATAAATATTGACAAACAGATAGGCATACAAATAAACAGACTTATAGACACACATATAGACAAAAAGATAGATAAATAGATGTACATATAGAATAAAAGATGGATAGACACATAGATAGACAAACAGGTAGACAAAAAATATATATACACATAGACAGACAGATAGATAGATAGATAAATATACAAATAGACATACACTTCGAAAGATAGATTGATAGATAGATAGATACAAAGATAGACAAGATAGACAGATAGATTGGAAGACAAATAGTCAAACATATATATATACATAAAGATAGCAAATAGATAGATGAATAGATAGACATATTGACAGACATATAGATAGACAGAGAGATAGATAGATAAACAGACAGATAGACAGATAGATAGACAGATAGATAGACGGATAGACAGATAGAAAGACAGATAGAAAGGTAGTTAGATAGACACAAAAATAAATATATAGATAGATAGACAGATAGTTACACCAACAAATAGATAGATAGATAGACAAACATATAGATAGATAGACAGATAGATAGATATATAGATAGATAATAGATAGACAGCTAGATAGAACAATAGACAGACAGATTGATTGATTGAGAGATAGACAGATATACATATAGATAGGCAGACACATAGAAAGATAAATAGATAGACAAATAGATAGATAGATTTACACACATATAGAAAGACAAATAGATAGATAGTCAGACAGATACATAGACACTCATATAAATAAATAGACAGATAGATAGACAGATAGATAAAAATAAATATAAATGGAGAGATATAGAGAAAAATAGATAGACAGACAGATAGACATATAGATAGACAAACAAATATACATACAGATAGACAGATAGAGAGATACATAGATATACAATTAGATAAATAGATAGATATACAAACAGACAGATAGATAGACAGACAGATAGACATAAAAATAGATAGAAAGATTGACAGATAGATAGAAAGAAAAATAGACAAACAGACAAATACATAGACAATTAGATAGTCAAAAAGATAGACAAAAAGACATAAAGATAGACAGACAGATAGACTGACAAATAGACAGACAAATAGATAGATAGATAGTCAGATAGACAATCATATAGAAAGAAAGACATATAGATAAACATATAGAAAGACAAACATATATATAATCAACCAGATACATAGACTAATAGACAAACAAATATATAGATAGATATATAAATAGACTTATAGAAAAATAGATAGATAAACATACATATATAAAGACAAATAGATATATGGACAAATAGATATACAGACAGATAGACAGATAAATAGACAAACAAATATAAAGACATATAGATAGATAGATAAACATACATATATATAAATAGATAGATAGACAAAGAGATAGAAACACAGATAGATGGACAGATAGATAGATAGAGAGATAGAGAGATAGATAGATTGATAGATAGATAGATAGACAAATAGATTTAGTAATAGAGAGATAGATAGACAGACAAATATATAGATAGATAAATAGATAGGCAGATAGATAGAGAAATAGACAGATAAATAGAAAGATAGATAGACAAATAGATAGATAGCCAGAGATAAAGATAGACAAACATATAGACAGACAAATAGAAAGACGTATAGACATACATATAGACAAATATATAGATAAACAGGTGTACAGATAGAATAAGAGATGGATTGACACACTGATAGACAAATAGGACGACACACAAATTTATAGATACATAGACAGATAGACAGATAGATAGATAGGCAGATAAATATATATACAGATAGACATACATATCAAAAAATAGATTGACAGATTAATAGACACAGATAGAAAAGATAGATAGATAGATTGATAGAAAAATACTCAGACATATAGATATACAGATAGATATATAGATAAAAGATAGATAAATAGACGAGTAGATAGACATATTGACACATAGATATATAGATAGATAGACAAATAGATAGATAGACTACTAGACAGACTTATAGAAAGATAAATAGACAGATGGATTGACAGAAAGATAGTTAGATAGACAGACAAAAAAATAGACAGAGAGATAGACAGATAGACAGATAGACATACAAATACACCAACAAATAGATAGACAGATAGACAGACAAACAGATAGATAGAAAGACAGATAGAGAGATATATAGATAGATAAATAGATAGATTGACAGATAAACAGATAAATAGATACACAGATAGATAGATCAAGAGATAGATAGATAGACAGATAGACAGATAGAGAGACAGACAAACAGATAGATAGATAGATATATAGAGAGATAGATGGACATATAGATAGTCAGATTGATAAACAAACAAATATACAGACAGATAGACAGACAGATAGACACACAAATAGATAGACAGATAAAATAGATAGATAAATATACATATTAATAGATAGATGTACATTGTGAAAGAAAGGAAAATAGATATTTAGATAGGTAGACAAATAGATAGACAAAAGATAGAAATACTAATATATAGATTGATTTACTAACATACAAATAGATAGATAGATATACAGATAGATAGACACATAGATAGATAGAAAGATAGACAAATAGATAGAATGACAGATAAATAGATAGATAGATTGACAAAAAGATAAAAAGATAAATAGACAGACTAGTAGATAAACATATATATAGATAGATACACAAATAGATATATATTCATTAAGACAGATAGATAGAAAAATAGATAGACAAACATATAGACATACAGATAGAGAGACAAATAGAAAGATATAATGATAAACACTTTGATAGATATATAGAAAGATATATAGACAAACACATAGATAGACATATACACAATAAATAGATAGACATATAGACAAACATATAGATAGAAAATTAGATATAAAGATAGACAAACAGACATACAGTTAGATAGAATGATAAAAAGATAGATATTCAGACATATAGTAGACATATAGAGAAATAGATATACAGATATAAAGAATGACTAATAGACAGATGGATAGAGAGACACAAAAATAGATAGATAGAGACACATATAAAAAGATAGACAAATAGACAAATAGATGGATAGAAAGATAGAAAAATAGAAAGATAGACAGATATATAGATAAATAGATAGACAGGTAGACATATAGATGCACATATAGACATACAGATAGACAGACATATAGAGCTATAGAGAGATAGACAGACATAGAGATAGATTGATAGACATAATGATAGATAGAAAGATAGACAGACAAATAGACCGACTGATAGACATATATATAGAGATATATATAAATTATTGAAAAGAAAATTGTCAATTAGATAAACATATATATAGATAGATAGATACATACATACATCGACAGACAAATTGAAAAAAAGATTGATAGATACATAGACAGATAGATAGACAAAAAGATTGATAAATAGATTGAGAGATAGATAGACAGACACAGACAGATAAATAGATAGATAGATAGATAGACAGATAGGTAGACAGACAGATAGACATACAGATAGACAGATATATAGACATACATATAGACAAATAGATAGACAGGTAGATAGACAAACAAATAGAAAGTCAGATAGATAAACACATAGAAAGACAAATATTTTGACAAATAGATAGACATATAGATAGATAGATATATAGACATTTAGAATGGAAGAGAGATAAACAGATAGATTTATATATATAGATAGACACAAAGATAGATTGATAGATAGATAAATAGACAGAGAGACAGATAGATAGACAGAGAGACAGATAGATAGACAGACAAATAGATAGATAGATAGACAAATAGACATACATATAGAGAGACAAATAGACATACATATAGACAATTAGATATATAAATAGATATATAGACATACAAACATAAGGATAGATAGGAACATATAGATGGTTAAATAGAAATACAGATAGAGAGACTGATAGACAAACTGATTGACAAATAGATAGATAGATAGATAGACCAAAAGATAGATAGAGATATAGAAAGATAGATAGACAAACAGATAAATAGACAGATAGATAGACACATAAATAAATTGACATACAAATAGATAGACAAATAAATAGAAAGACAGATATATAGACATATAGACAGATTGACAAATAGATAGATAGACAGATAGAGAAGACATATTAAAAAATAGATAGAGGGACAAATAGATAGACATATAGAGACACAAATAAACACATAGATAGGTATATTGATAGACACATAGATAGATAGAAAGAAAGAAAGATAGATAGAAAGAGAAATAGATAGACAGATAGACAAATAGATAGATAGATAGACAGACAAATAGATAGATTGATAGACACACAGATTGATAGATAGAAAGATACATAGACGGATAGACATACATATAGACAAATAGATAGAAAGACAAATAGATAGGCATATAGAAAGATAAATAGAAAAATAGGTAGATAGATAGATATATCGAAAGACAGATAGACATATAAATAGATACAAAAATAGATAGATAGATAGACATAGTGATAGAAAGATAGATAAAGAGTCATATAAACAAAAACATAGATAGATACATAGACAGATAGATAGACAAATAGAGAGACACACAAAGAGATAGACAGATAGATAGAAAAATAGACAGACAGATAGAGAGACAGATAGACAAACATATAGACAAATAAATAGATAGATAGATATATAGACATATAGACATAAGGATAGATAGGCACATATAAATAGTCAGATAGAAATATAGATAGGGAGACTGATAGACAGACTGATTCATAGACAGATTGATAGAAGATAGATAGAAAGATAGATATAGATATAAAAAGATAGAGAGAAATAGATAATCAAACAGATAGACAAACACATAGATAAATAGATATACAAATAGATAGACAAATAAATAGAAAGACAAATAGATAGATAGATAGACAGATAAACAAATAGATAGATAGACAGATAAGGAAGACATATTGAGAAATAGATAGAGGGACAAATAGATAGACATATAGGAACATAGATAGACACATAGAGAGGTAGAATGATAAAAATATAGATAGATAGAAAGAAAGATAGATAGATAGAAAGACATATAGATAGAGAGATAGATAGACCGAGAGACTGACAGATAGATAGATAGACAAATAGATAGATAGAAAAATAGATAGATAGACAAATAGATAGATAGATAAATAGATAGATAGAAAATAGATAGATAGATAGGAATAGACATTGATTGATAGAAAGATACACAAACATATAGACATACCTATAGACAAACATATAGAGAGACAAATAGATAGACATATAAAAATATAGATAGACAAACATATAGATAGATAGATCAACAGACAGATAGACATACAAATAGATACACAAATAGACATACAGATAGATAGACTGTTAGAGAGATAGATAAAGAGTCATATAGTCAAACACTTAGATAGACAGATAGTTTGAACAAATAGTCAGACATATTGACAAATAGATAGTCAGATAGATAGAAAAACAAATAGATTGAAATATAAATAGACAATAGGTGAACATATTGATAGACAGATACTCAAACATATAAATAGACAGATCAACAGACAGATAGATAGACATATAGACAAGCAAATACATAGATATATAGAAAGATAGATAGACAGATAGACAAACAAATAGAGGGACAGACAGATGGATAGAAAGATAGATAGACATATAGATACATAGATAGACAGAAAGCTAGATAGAAAGATAGACAAATAGATAGGAAAATAGATAGAAACACAAATCGGTAGACTAAAAGATAGACAAATAGACTGACAGATAAATAGCGATATAGACATATAGATTAATAGAGAAATAGACATAGAGATAGATAGAAAGATAGACAGATAGATATATAGACAAATAGATAGAAAAAAAGATAGATAGATAGATAGATTGTTTTACAAATAGATAGATAGACACATAGATAGACAAATAGTCATACAGATAGAAAAACATATAGATAGATAGATAGACAAACAGATAGAAAAAAAGATAGATAGATAGATAGAAAGAAAGACAGATAGATAGATAGACAAACAAAATGATAAATAGACTGATAGACTGACAGTTAGTCAAACAAACATACAGAAAGATAAACAAACAGATATTCAGAAATATAGATAGAAAGATAGAAATACAAATAGATAGATAGTTATATAAATAGATAGACAAATAGATAAACATACAAATAGATAGATACATATAAAGACATATAGAAATACACATTGATAGATATGTATAAAGATAGATAGAAAAATAAATAAACAGGCATATAAAAAGATAGATAAACAAATAGATAGATAGATAGTAAGACACAAAGATAGATAGATAGATAGATAGATTAACAGACAGATAGTCAGTCATATAAATAGATAGATAGATAGATAAAAGCTTGATAGACATACAAATATATAGATAAATAGAGAGATAGATAGATAGAAAGATAGTCAGATAAAGAGTCAGATAGAGTGATAGATAAATAGACAAATAGATTGACACACAAATAGATAGAGAGAAAGACATATAGAATGATAAACAGATAGACAAATTTCTAGACATAAAGATAGACGTATAGACAAACATATAAATATACAGAGAGATAGACATATAAACAAATAGATAAATAAATAGATAGATAAATAGATATATAGATAGATTATTAATAGACATTAAGATAGAAATATAGAAATACAGAAAAATAAACATATAGATAGATAGACAAAGATACAAATAGATAGACAGATAGATAAACATGTAGGTTGAAAGAAAGATTGGAACACAAATATATCGTAAGAAAGATAGATAGATAAAAAGACAAATACATAGACATATAGATAGATAGGTAGTCAAATGGATAGACATTCAGATAGATAGATAGACAAACAGATTGATAGACAGATAGACAGACATAGAGATAAATAGACAGATAGAGAGACCGATAGATTGACAAACATATAGATAGGCAGAGAGACAATTAGAGAGATAGACAGATAGATAGACAACTAAACAGATAGATATAGAGACAGATAGACAAACAGGAAGACAACCAGATAAATATAGAGTCAGATAGACAAACAGGAAGACAACCAGATAAAAAGATAGATAGAGAGACAGATAGACAGACTGATAGAAAGACATATAGACACATAGATAGATACCAAGATAGATAGATATATAGAAAGACAGATAGATAGAAAGATATACATATAGATAGAGTGATAAATAGATAGACAGATAGACAAATAGATAGATGGAAAGATAGACAGTTAGATAGACAAATAAATAGATAGACAGATAGTGAGACATATAGACATATAAATAGACATACAGATAAATAAACAAATAGACAGACATATAGATAGAAAGATAGAAAAATAGATAAATAGATAGAAATATAGATAGACAGACAGATACACAGATAGATATATAGATAGATAGAAAGTTAAACAAATAGATAGATTGATAGAAACATAGATAGACAGATAGATAGATAGAGATATAGATAGACATACATTTAGAGAAACGGATAGACAAAAAGATAGATAGTTAGATAGATAGAAAGATAGATTGACCGATAGATAGATAGATAGAAAGATAAACAAATAGAAAGACTTATAGATAGATAAATAGATAGACAGTTAGATGGATATATAGATAGACAAATAGACAAATAGATAGATAGACAAATAGACAGATAGAGAGATAGACAGATAGATAGTCAAACATATAGACATACACATAGAAAGATAGATAGACAGATAGACAGACAGATAGGTTAGACTAATAAATAGATAAATAGACATACAGATAGACACATAGATAAATAAATAAATAGATAGAATGTTACTTTATATTACATAAAGTTATCTTAGTAAAAAAGAAGCTATTTTCGCTCTCAATTTCTAGAGAGAGAATCATGATTTTTAGAGAGAGAAACAACAATTTTCATTGAAGAAGTAGCCAATTTAATGCAAAAATGGAGCAAGTTGATTTATTAAGTGATAAGAAGGCATTTGTTCATCAAATTAAAAAGATTGCGCCTCACTATTCTGAGTTTACGAAAATTTACGGGCAAAAAAACAGAGAACCCTCGATAGAGTTCTTCCCCACCGATATCGCCATGCTTGCTAAAGCTCACAAATATACGATAGTGGGCAAATTTTCCCACGGGCCACCTCACATTGAAGATATCAGGGCATTCTTCGCATCACTGAAGCTTAAAGCACTATCAAAAACAAGAGTCCTGGATGCTAAGCATATCCTCATACAACTGTCCACCGAGGATGACTTCCATAGAGTATGGTTGAAGGGAGTAAGGTATATCTCGGGCTACCCCATGAGAGCCTTCAGATGGTTGCCTTCCTTCACAACCAAACATGAGTCACCATTACACCTGGTTTGGTTTCTCCTCCCTATGCTTCCCATTCACTTCTTTGATAAGCTCTCTCTCTATCATATTGCTCGTGCAGTTGGCACCCCTCTTCTTTTTGATGGTGCCACAGCCATGTTATCTCGACCGAGCTTAGCTCTGCTCTGCATAGAAGTGAACCTAATGCATCATATCCCCTACCGAATATGGATTGGCTGTAAAAATTGGGATGGTTTCTGGCAAGAATTGATCCCAGAAAACCTCTCTAGCTACTGCTCTTACTGTAATAAACTGGGTCATTCCTGTGAACATTTCTTGGTTAAAAAATTTGTAGAAGATAAACAGTGGAATGGCCCTAAAACAGAGACAAGATATGAGAGAAAAGAATATAGAATTAAACCCCCTCAACATAGTGAACAGAATAGAAATGGAGTAGTTACAGGTATGGAAATAGTGGAATATGTTCCCACTAGGAATGCGGCAATCGAAGGGGCTGGAGAAATAGATAACTTAGAGGAAAATGCTAAAAAAAATGAACTTATCCTAAAAATAGCTGAAATAAATAAAAGGGTTAGGAGAGGCAGATTTGAAACCAGAAAATAGAGTGCAGGGAGAAGGAAATGGGTAGAGGAGTTAGGCAATAACTTAGATTGGATCTAGAGGTTAGAAGTGATATCATTTTAAATAAAAATAAGGTAGAATTTGACTTTCTAAATGCCACGAAAGATGATATAGAAATAGATAATTTTACAAACATAAAGGGAGATAGAAACTGGGCCATGGAAGAAATAAAACTCATGGCATTTCATCTAGGTAGGGAAAGGAAAAATGAAAAAATAGGAGGGCTTAGTTCGATTAAAAAACCTAGAAACATGAAAACATAGTAAAATAAAACATATGAATCAAAATACACTACAAGAGCTCGGGCTAAATCTACTTCTAATGTTTAGATTTCTCCACTGGAATGTGAGGGGTATTGCAAACCCCTCTTCAATAAAAAAGGTTAAAAAATTGATTCAAATATATAAAACTCTAATTATAATACTTGTCAAACCCATTGTAAATAAGGATAAGTTAGAATACTACAAAAAATTATTAGGGTTTAATTATGCTTTCACTAACAAAAATAATAAAATCTGGATTTTCTGGAAAAGCATGTTTAATATAATTATTTTAGAAGACAAAAATCAAATTATCAAGATTAGTTTAGATATCGCCCGAGAGGAGATTATATCAATGGTTTATGCCAAATGCTCTATAGAAGGTAGAAAGGAGCTTTGGAATGATATACTTAAAATAGCTAAATTAAATAAACCATGAATAATAGGAGGATATTTTAACATCATAAGAAAGGCTAGCGAGAAAAAATGAGGCGACCCCCCTAATAAAAAAGCTATCTTTCATTTTAATGATACGATATCAGAGGCTAGTTTGATGAAAGCTAGCTTTTCAGGCCCCCAATATACTTGGTGTAATACCTGGAAAGTTAAAGGCACCATATAGGCAAGACTAGATAGAGTTTTACATAATGTCAAATGGCTAGAAGCTTATGGCTCCACAGCTGTCAGACACTTAAATAGAACTTGTTCGGACCACAACCCATTATTAATATCTGTAAAAATAAATAAAATTAAAAGTAAGTCGTTCAAATTTTAGAATGCATGGCTTTTACAACATGATTTTATTAATACAGTAAAAAACTCATGGACACAGGAAATAACAGGTAACCCCGTGCAAATCTGGAATACTAAATTAGAAAGACTAAAAAAGCACTTAATGATATGGAATAGAGATTCCTTCGGTAATATTAACAAAAATATTATAGAAGTAGAAAAGAAAGTTGAAAAAAAGGAGTTAGAACATGAAACACTTCAAAATTCAGATAGTAGAAAGGAACTAAATAAAGCACATGCTGAATTAAAATTAAAACTACTAATGGAGGAAGTTTTTTGGAAACAAAAAGCTAAAATAAAATGGATCAAAGAAGGAGATAAAAACACAAAGTTTTTCTAGAAAATAGCTAAAATCAAGATTCAAAAACAAAGAATAAAAGATATAAATAATAACCTAAACAAGTGGGTAGACAGTAACTTAGAAATTAAAAATCACCATGATGAATATTTTGAAAATCAATTTAGAGGGATTAAGGAATTGAGCGGAGATTATCTCCTAAATAAAATAGATCATAAAATTACCAATGAAGAAAATGATGCACTCACCAAATTCCCGGATGAAGAGGAACTGAAGTTTATTGTCTTTAGCATGGGCAAAAACAGTGCCCCGGGTCTAGATGGGTGGAACAATGAGTTGTATCAAAACTGTTGGTCAATCATAAAAAATGATCTCCTAGGGGCTATATATTGGATATTCTATGGCGCAGAAATAGGCAAGAAATGGAGCGGCATGTACTTGGTACTTATACCTAAAATGGAAAACCCTAATAATGCCGAAGACTTTAGACCTATCAGCCTGTGTAACTCCATTTATAAAATCCTGGCCAAGCTGCTTCAAAATAGATTAGCTGTAGTTTTACCAAAAATCATTTCTAAAGAGGAATAAGGATTTATGAAAAATAGATTATTAATGGAAAATATTTGCTTAGCTAAAGAAATGATCAGAGAAATAGGATCCAAATCTAGAGGTCATAATGTATTGCTAAAATTAGATCTCTCAAAAGCTTTTGATAGAATAGAATGGAAAGTTTTATGTTTTGTCATTAGAAAGATGAGCATTTATGAAACCTGGATTGACTTGATTTACAGATGCATATCAAGTCATTGGAATAAAATTCTTGTCAATGGAGAACTAGGAAAAGATATCAAGCCGTTGAGAGGGTTAAGACAGGGAGATCCTCTTTCTCCCTCTCTCTTTAACATATATCTAGAGCTCCTTATTGTTAATATCAAAAATAAAATGAACTCAGGTAATATAGGTCGGTTTAGTCAGCCTAAGAATACTCCATTAGTGGGATGCCTGGCACATGCGGACGATGTGATTATTTTCACAAATGGAACTCCAGATCCCTGCATAACCTGATGGAGTTGTTAAAAGTCTTAGAAGAAGAAATGAGTCAGAAAATTAATAACAAAAAGTGTCAATTTTTGATTGCTAAAAAAGCCCCAATAAGTCTAGGTCATAGAATTAGCAAAATAATAGGTTTCACATAGATAAAAGGTGCATTATAATATCTTGGATGCCCACTATATGAAGGAAAACTAAAATCAGAATATTTAGATTTCCTACTTGAAAAAATTAAACAGAAAATTGCTGACTGGAAAGTGGACATGCTTACCATGAGCGGCAGAATTGCTCTAATCACACATGTATTACAAAGCATACACTACAACAAAACAGCAAATTACTGACGCTTTATATCTTGACGCTTTCAGAAAATGTCATTATACTATTAGTAATTAGACATTTAATGACACTTTTCTAAAAGCGTCATTATTTGGAAAATGTATTAAGTTTTTATGACACTTACTAGAAGTGTCATTATTACTACAACAAAACTTAAAATTAATGACGCTTTATATTTTGACACTTTTATAAAATGTCATTATTATATTTGTAAGTAGACATTTAATGACACTTACTAGATGTGTCATTGTTAAGACTAATAGGTTAGGAAAATTTCTTACCTCCTTAAAAATTTCTAAGGAATAAGGGACTAAAAATTAAAACCTTGTCACTTTTATTTGTGTCGTGGATGTGAAAAATTTAATTTTGAATTTATTGATTTGTAACTAATTTCTTATTTATTTTTTTTAAATAATTAATAATATTTTTATTTTTACTCTATAATAATAAAAAAAATTATCAAATTTTAGTTGAAAATTATTTATTAAAAATAAACAGAAACTTATGATAAAATTTAAAAATATCTAAATATTTTTACATTCAAAATTGAGTTTTTTATTTATAAAATAAGTAATAATATTTAATTTTAAAATTAATTTGTTAATATTTAATTTATCCCTAAGAGAAATAAAAATATAATGTAAATATAAGGTGATTTAATAAAATTATGTGATTATTTTAATAATATTATTTTTAACATAATTTAATATAATGAAGAATTGATCGCTAGAAAGACTTGCGCGTCTTCTTCATCACGTTCGGCCATTTCCAATAGCTCGGCTTCAAGCTCGCCTCTCCGATATCATTGGCCATATTTGTAACATCCTATAAGTTTCCCCATTAAGTTTCTAATTGTATCTGCTCTTCAATACATTTAATTTTTATCAAAAAACAGCACATTGAATCACTAGAATTGACGAGGTTAACCTATTGGCAATCAATAGTCGTCAGGATACTTAGGCCATTACATGAACCACTACCACATCTCAACATTGTTTTGGTTACGTTCTTGTCTATACAACTTTAAACAAAACACCATTAACTACCCACTCTTTGCCCATTTCAGTTGTTGACTTATACTTAGTATTTTCCTTATTTTTCTCTTAAGTTGTGGTAGTTTATTTTGTAAAGTTAGTGGGGGTGTTATCCCACATAATGGGGTGTTTTCAATTTATCTTTAATGCCTATTTGAAGGCTGATTGGGTCATGAATGTAACGGACAGAAAAGAGCAAGCTCCATATTTTCTGCTCACCAACTACTTGACAAAATTCTTCTTCCATAATTATTTTGTTTCTCTAAGCATACAATATCTTAATTCTCTAAGTATCCACGGAACATCTTTATATTATATATTATGATAATTTTTTCAGGGAATTTGGATGAGAGGGTGAGCGATAGGGTTTTGTATGATATTTTAATTCAAGTTGGGAGAGGTCTGAAGTTGCACTTTGCTCGGGATAAGGAGAGTGAAAAATTCAAAGGATATGCTTTTGCAGAATATGAAACTCATGAGATTGCAGACTATGCTGTCAAGCTTTTCTCTGGTCTAGTGGTTATCTATGATCGTACCCAAAAGTTTATGGCGTGTCCATTATTTTCTACATGCATTTGACTGTATGTGAATTTATCTCTTCTGCTGGATCCAGTTGTTGTACTTCCTGCAGTTTCTCCTACTGCCCATTGGACATGATTTTGCCTGTTATGAATTAAACTAACAAAACTCTTCTTTGTGCATATTTCTGGGCAATATAAACTGCAGAACGTATATAATGTGATTGTTTCTTCCCCAAATTCATCTGGAATGCCAATGCATTCTCCTTTGCTGCTGAGTGGAAGTGAAAACTCACTTAAATCCAAGCGATTGTTTGAGTCATGTAGGGGATCCTCCTATTCTTCTCCCCTTTGTTATTCAGGAGGTACTATACTTCTAGAACTTTCATGAGTTGTGATTCCTTTCTGGGTCTATTTTCTTCAGCGTCTCTTGTGCTATATATTTTTTGATTTTATTCAGTGCCAGCCTTCCCTAATAGCATGAACCACCCCAATGCATATGGGTCACCTTTCTCTGACATTTCTTATGATTTGGGTCAGAGACTTTCTGGGTCGCCACTTGGGTCTAGCAGCCAGTTAAGGTCCAGAAGCTATGATAGGAGTAGCAGTATACCATACCCATCCTATTGGTAATCTTTAAAAGTTTTTATTTTTAAGCATCAAATGTATCAAGTAGATGTCTGTCTCTGTGTATAAGAAGCCTGGTATGTAGCCTGTTTGGAGTGTGCTGTGAAACTTTATTTATTTGTGTATATTGTGTAGACCCTACAATGTTGTTTATTAAGTTTAGTAGCTTCACTTAGTGGATACCTCCTGATTTACTGTTTCAGAAAGCTTCATCATTCAAAGTACCCTTTTCCTTAACATTGTCTCATCTTTCCTAGCTTAGCATTTTATTTGACAATACCTAGTTTGTTCATGGAAAATTACTGTCATGATGAAGTAAAAACTGCTAGAATAGTTTTTTTTTCACCCTTTACCCAATCTCCCTTACCAACCTCAGGGTAGATGTAATGACAAATTTTTATACATTAGTGATGGTTTAAACACGTCTAAAAAACTACTAGAGTAGTTAGTTTCAAGGAAAAATGTATGCTTTGATGATTAAATTGTAGTGTTAGATGTTGATAATGAAGGGATGATGGAGTGGCCCTTGTTCGTTGTGTATCTGTAGCATATCTTGATCCAACTTACTAGGCGTCTAGACTAAATTTGGTTCGAGTCTTATGCTTGACATGGGTCATGTTGGGTCTTGGGGTGGTGCTTGTGAGACTATAATTAGAGCATACATGATAGCTACAGAAAATGTCATGGGTTGGGTGTGATAAGGGTGGGCATGTGATTTGCCTTCTGACACATGACCTACCTTGAACCATGCTTTCTTTAATGCAACAACTATGCAACCATTCCATTGAATGTTGTAAGTGGGTGGAATCCAACATTAGATTTTGTTTGGTTTGGTAAAAAAATTATACAATTCTCCTAAAATTAGTTGTTACGGTTAGAACACTAAGCTTAGATAAAATAAAAAGTAAGCTGAAAACTATTTAATATTTATATAAAAATGTATAATGACTAATTTATAATTTGGATATAAATTATAATAATAGTTTTTATATATTCATTATAATATTAATTTATTAATATAATTTATAGAATAATATCCAATTTTATTATATCTTTTCTTTAGAGAAAATTAAATATTTTTAAAAAATATATATTTATAACTACATAAATAATAAAAATGTATGATTTTTAAGAATAAAAAAATAGAGATATATTATATATTTCATCTCCTAAAATAGAGATATAAATAAAAAAAATTTAAAATTTTATAAACAAAAATTTTTGAGTTGTGATCTATTTGAGTCGAGTTGCTAGTTTGTCGACTAAAATAGTTAACATTTTTAGTCATGCTCGAACTCGAATTGATCTTACATGAGTTGAGTAATAAATAGATAGACATTGATAGATAGACATATAGATATATACGCAAATAGACAGAAATAAAGATAGTCAGATAATTAGATAGACAGATAGACAAGTAGATATATAAATATATAAATTGCTAAACAGATAGATAGATAGAGAGATAGACAGATAGACCAAATAGATAGATAGACAAATAGATAGATAAATAGATAGATAGATGGACATATAGATATATAGAGTAATAGATAGATAGACAGACAGACATATAGATAGAAATATAGATAGATAAACAGATAGACTTATACACAGATAGACAGATAGACAGATATACACATAGACATTTAGATAGATAGATAGAAGGATAGAATAATAAACAGATAGACAGAAAGATAGATATTCAGATAGGCAGATAGATAGATAGAATGATAAATAGATAGACATAAAGGCAGATAGACAAATAGACATATAGACACAAGATAGATAGACAAAAATATACAGATAGATAGATCGTATGATAGACAGACAAATAGATAGATAAACAGATAGATAGATAGAAGACATATAGACTGATATATAGATAGTGAGATAGACAGATAGATAGATAGATAGACAAATAGATAGACAGATAAATAAATAGACAAATTGTTAGATTGGTAGATAGATAGATAGATAGACAGATAGAAAAATATATAGATACATAGATAGATAGATAGATAAATAGCAGATAGACAGATAGATAGAGAGACAAAAGATAAATTTGATAGATTGATATATAGTCTAATAGATGGATAGAAAAATAGACAAATAGATAGATAGAGAGATTTATAGATAGACAAATAATCAGATAAGTAGATAGATAGATATATAGTTTGATAGATAAATAGATAGATAGATTGATAGATAGCCAAATAGCCAAAAAGGTTGATAGACAGATAGATAGATATAGATATAGTTAGATAGATAGATAGGTAGATAGAATGATAGATAGAATGATCGATAAATAGATAAATAGCTACATAGATAGATAGATAGATAGCTACATATATAGATAGATAGATAGATGGATGACATACAGATAGATAGAAAAAAAGACAGATATACAGATAGATTGATAGACACACAAATACACAGATAGATATATAGACACATAGACACATAGTCAGATAGATAGTTAGATAGGCAGACATAAAAATAGACAGATGCACACACACATACTCACAAATACACAGATAGATAGATAGACAAAGACATAGAGAAAACACATATACACATAGACAGATAGAAAAATAGACAAACACACAGACACACAGATAGACAAATAGATAGATAGATATATAAATAGACAAATAAATAGATAGACAAATAGTGAGATAGATAGATAGATAGATAGATAGAGAAGTAGATAGATAGATAGATAAACAGATTGATAAATAGACAAATAGACTGATAGATAGATAGAAAGATAGAGATAAGTAAATATACATATAGAAAGATAGACAGATAAATAGATATATAGTTAGACAAATAGCAGAAAGAAGGTTAGACAGATAGACATATTGATAGATTCATAGGTAGATATATTGAAATATAGACAAAAAGATAGATAAATAGATAAATAGGTAAACAGAGAGAGAGAGAGACAAACATATAGATAGAAAGATATATAGATAGTAAGATAGATCTACAAATAGACATATAGATAGATACATAGATAGATAGACAGATAGACTGATAGAGTGATAGATAGATATAAAGAATATAGAAAGATAGACAGATAGATAGATAGATAAATAGACAGATAGATAGATAGACAAATATGCAGATAGATAGATAAACATATAAATATACAGATAGATATAGAGAGAGAGAGAGAAATAGAAAGATATATAGTTTGATAGATAGATCAATAGACAGGTAGACATTTAGATAGATAGATAGATAGGCATATACAAAAATAGACAAATAGAAAGATAGTAAGATAGATAGACAAATACACAAGTAGATAGATAAAGAGATAAACTAATAAATAGATAGACATATATAGAGATTGATAGATATACCATATACACAGATAGACAAATAGAAAGATAGATAGATAAACTAATAGACAGTGAGATAGATAGATATATAGATAGTTAGACAAATACATAAATAAATAGATAGAAAGATAGATTTTATAGAGAGATAGATAAAAAGACAAATAGATAGATAGACAGAAAGAAAGAAAGAAAGAAAGATAGATAGATATATAAATAGATAGTCAGAAAGACAAACAGATAGATAGATCCACAGGTATATAGATAGAAGATAGATAGACAAATAGGAGACAGATAAAAAGATAAATAGACAAACATACAAATAGATATAGAAATAGACTTACAAACAGACATATAGAAAGAAATATAGATAGATATATAGATAGACACATAGAGGATAAACACATTCAGATAGACATTTCGAGAGAGATAGATAGACATATAAACAAATAGACAGATAGACAAATAGATAGATATATATAGATAGATAGTTAGTTAGTTTGTTAGATAGTTACATAGATAGACAGATAGACAAATATAAAGATAGACAGATATATAGATAGACTTACAGACAGATAGATAGATATACAGATATACAGAGAGACAAATAGACAAATAGACTGATAAACAGATACATAGATAGATATATACAAAAATAGACAGATAGAAAGATAGTCATATTGATAGATCGATAGATAGAAGAGTTGTTAGATAAAAAGATAAACCGATAAAGAAATATACAGATAGAAAGATAGATAAATAGACCATATAAATATATAGACATATATACATATAGACATAAAGACAAATATATAGATAGTTAGATAGACATGTAGACAAATATCTATATAGATATATAGATAGATATATAGATAGAATAACTGATAGACATATAGACATATAAAAATATACATATATAGACAGATAGACATATACAGAAATAGATAGAAAGAATCTTCGTCAGATAGATAGATATACATATAGACAAGTAGATATATAGAAAGATATAGAGACTTTTAAAGAGATAGACACATATGCCTTATAGACAAATATGTCATATAGACTTTTAGAGAGATAGACAGATAGACATATAGATAGATGAAAAGATAGAGAGATGGATAAATAGATAGATAGATAGATAGACAGACATATAAATAAATAGATAGAAAGATAAAGAGATACACTAATAAACAAATAGATGGGTAAACAGATAGACACATAGATAGATAGACAAATAAAAAGATAGAGAGAAACATTGATATACAAATTGACATATAGACAAATAAACAAATAGATAGATTAACAGATAAACAGATAGAATAATAGATTAATATATAGATAGGAAGATAGATAGATAGATAGACAGATAGATAGATAGACAGATAGATAGATAGACAGATAGACAGACCGATAGACAAATAGATATATAGACAGATAGACATATAGACATATAGACCGATTGATAGAAAGAATGATAGACATATACACATATAAAAAGATAGACAGATAGACAATTATATATATAGATAGATAGATAGAAATATAAATAGAAAGATAGACAGATAGATAGATAGAATGATAGATAGATTGACAGATAGATAAATATACAGACAAACATATACAAAAATAGATAGATACAAAGATAGTTAGATAGAAAGATAGACAAAAAGATAAATAAATAGATTGATAGATATATAAATAGACATGTAGAGAGATATACAGATAGACATATTGATATATAGATAGATATAAAAATAGTCTAGATATACAGATAGACATAAAACATTTTTCATAGATTGACATATTATTAGTTACACATATAGATAGATAAACAATTAGATACATAGATAGATTTACAAAAAGAAAGATTGGCAATAGATAGATAAACAGATAGCTAGATCGACATACAGTTATATAGATAGTCAGATAGTTAGATAACCATGTAGCTAGATAAGCAGATAGACAGATAGACAGATGCATAGATAGATAGATAGATGACTAGATAGACATATAGTAGATAGAAAGAAAGAAAGAAAGATAGATACATAGATACGTAGTTGATATATAGATAGATATATCGATAGATAGATAAATAGATAGATAGAAAGCTACATAGATTGATATAAAGATACATAGATTGATGAACAGACACACAAACAGACAAAAAGATAGATAGACAGACACACATATAGACACACACACACACACACACATAGACAGTCACATAGACACACAGACAGACAGACAAACAGACAAACACATAGTCACACAAACAAATAGATAGACAAAAAAACAAATAGATAGACAAACATATAGATAGATATATAGGCAAAAGAGCATATATGGAAAGACATGGATATTTAGAGAGATAGATAGATAGATATATAGATAGATAAATAAATATAAAGACAAGTTGATAGATTAAGAGAAAAAAATAAACCGATAGAAATATAGATAAATAAATAGATATACCTTATGGATAGATAGATAGATAGACATATAGATAGATAGACAGATAGATAGACATATAGACAGATAAACAGATAGATTGATAGAAATATAGAAAGATAGTTAGATATATAGATAGATAGATAGACAGATAGACATATAGATAGATAGATAGATAGACATAAAGATAGATAGCTAGAGAGATAGACATAAAGATAGATATACAACTAGATTAATAGACAAATAGATAGACAGAAAAATAGATAGATAGATATATATATATATATATAAATAGATAGTAATATAGATATATAGATAGAAAGATATAAAAAGAGATAGATAGATAGATAGATAGACAGATAGATACATATACAAATAGACAGATAGACAAATATAGATACAGATAGACATACATATAGATAGTAGTCAAAAAAATAGACAGACACACAAATAGATAAATAGAAAGACACATAGACAAATAGACACATAGACAAACATACAGATAGTCATACAAATAGACTTATAGATAGATAAATAGATAGTTAGAAAGATAGATATATAGATAGATAGGCATATAGAGGATGAGAAACAAACAGATAGTCAATCTAAGAAAGATAGATAGAAATATATACAAATAGATAGATAGAAAGATAGTTAGATAGATAGAAAGATATATAGAAATTTAGAGGGATAGACAAAAAGACATACACAAATAGATAAATAGAAAGAAAGAAAGATAGATATATATAGATAGACAAAAAGACAAGTAGAAAGATAAAGAAATAAACTGAAAAACATATAGAAAGATAAAGAGATAGATAGATAGATCAAATAGATAAATATAAAATTTACAGATAGACAAATAGACAGATAGAATGATAAGCAGATTAATAGATAGATAAATAGACAAATAGAATGATAGATATATAGATAGATAGATAGAATTACTGATAGACAAATACACAAAAATAAAGATACAAAGATAGACAGATAAATAGATATACAAAAAGTTGGATATAAAGATAGATAGATTGATTGTCATATACACAAATAGATAGATATAAATATAGTAATATAATTAGATTGATAAATAGACAAGTAGATAGAGAAAAAGAAAAGACAAAAATCATATAGACATGTAGAGAAATAGATAAATAGACAGTTAGATAGATAGATAGACAGATAGATAGAAAAACAAATAGATAGGCATATACACAAAAAGACATATTTACAGATAGACAGACAGATAGGTAGATAGATAGACAGATAGATAGACATATAGACATATGCAAAAATAGACAAATAGAAATATAGTCAGATAATTACATAGACAGATAGACAAGCAGATAGATAAAATGATTAACCGATAAACAAATAGACAGATAGAGAGATAAATAGATAGAGAGATATATAGATAGATAGATATACATATAGACAAATAGATAGATAGACAAAAATAAATACATAGATAGATATATAAATTTACAAATAGTCAGATAGACGGAAAGATAGATAGACAGATAGACATATTTATCGACGAAAAGATAGAAAAATAGATAGATAGATAGATAGACAAATAGACATATATACAAATATACAGATAGACAAATAGATAACTAGATAGATAGACACACAGACACACATATAGATAGATTGATAGGTAAATAGTTAGATAGATAGATAGATCGATCAAGATAGATAGATATCTACATAGATAGTTAGATAGATTGATAGATGGACAGATAGACAGATAGACAAAAAGACTGAGAGATATACTTATAGAAAGACACATAGGCACATAGATAGACACACATACACATAGACACATAGACACATAGACACATAGATTGAAATACAAAAAGAAATATAGATAAAAAGATATACAGACAGATAGATAGTAGATAGATAGATAGACAAATAGACATCTTGATAGATAGATAGATAAATAGACATGTAGATAGATAAAAAGATAAACTAATAAATAGATAAAAAGATATAAAGATAGATAGAGAGATAGATAGATAGATAAATAGATATACAGATAGACAAATAGAGAGATAAACATATAAATAGATAGATAGATATATAGAAAGATAGATAGACATATAGATAGAAAGATAGATATATAGATAAATAGATAGACAAATCTATAGATAGTTAGATAGATAGACAGATATATAGATACACAAAAGATAGATAATTAGATCGATAGATAGATAGACAGATATATAGATAGGCAGATAGATATATAGAAAGATAGACATATAGATAAATAGACAGATAGATAGATTTATAGATAGAAAGATAGACAAATAGATTGATAGATAGCTAGAGAGCTTGATAAGTAGATAAATAGAAAGACAGATACATAGATAAATAGCTACATAGATAGACAGAAAGCTAGTTAGATAAATCAGTAGATAGATAGATACATCAATCTATAAATAGATAGATAGATAGATAACTAATTGATACATAGATAGATAAATAGATAAATAGATATAAATTGATTGACATATAGATAGAGAGAGAGATAAAAAGCAAGATAAACAGACAAATATTTAGAAAGACATACACACTAATAGACAGATAGACACTCAGAAATTTAAATATAGAGATAGATAGAAACACAAACAGACATACAAGCACATAAACAACCAGATAGTCATTTAGAACAAGAGAAAGATAGACATATACAAAAATAGATAAATAGATAGTCAGATTGATAGATAGACAGATAGACAAGTATATAGATAAAGAGATAAACTGATAAATAGATAGATAGAAAGAGAGATAAATGGATATACCATATAGATATATAGATAGTTATATAGATAACCAGATAAACACATGGACATTTAGATGGATAGATATACCGATAGAAAATATATAGATTGAAAAATAGAAAGATAGATAGAAATACAAATTGATAGATAAACAGATAAACAAATATATAAAAAGACAGATAGACCGATATAGAGATAGACAAATAGATAGAGAGATAGATAAACATAATGACAAAATAAATAGAGCGACAGATAGACAGATAGAAATATAAATAAATAGATAGATAGACAGATAGACAGAAAGATAGATAGATAAATAGGCACATAAATAAAAGATAGATAGACAAAAATAAACAAATAGACAGATTATCAATATGACGGATATATAATGACATAGATACATATAGACTGATAGACAAATAGGTAGATACATAGAAAGACAGATAGATAGATAGACAGAAAGACAAATAGACAGATATAGACAAATAGTTTGATGGAAAAATAGACAGATAGACATATATATAAATAGACAGATAGATAGATAGATAGATAGATAGACAAATAGACAGATTGATAGATAGACATATTGAGAGATAGTTTGATAGATTGATAGAAAGATAGAAAGATATAAAGATAGAAAAATAGATAGATTGATAGATAGAAAAGTAGACAGATAGTCAAAAAAATAGACAGACTTAAGACAAATTGATAGAGAGAGATATATACACAATAGACAAAAAGAAAGATAGTCAAATAGATATATAGACAAATAGTTGAGTAGATAGATAAAGAGATAAAATAATAAATAGTTAGATATATAGTTTGACAGATAGATAGAGAGATAGATCATGTAGACATATTTATAGAAAGATTTATAAATAGGTAAACAAATAGACACATAAGTAGATAAACAAATAGACAGACATACAGAGAGATAGATAAACATATAGATAGATAGATGCACAAATAGACTGATAGAAGAAAGACATATAGATATATAGATAGATAGATAGACAGACACAAATAGATAGAAACATGGATGTAAAGATATATAGATAGATAGTAAGATAGATATTTATACAGATAGCCAAATAGGTACATTGCTAGATAGATAGTTAGATTGATTAATAAATAGACAAACAGATAGACAGACAGACAAAAAGATAGATAGACACAGAAATATATACAATTAGACAGACAGACAAATATATAGACAAATAGATAATTAGATAGGCAGATAGATGATAGACAAAGACAAATAAACATTTAAAAAGATAGACACATATAAATTTACACAAATAGACATATAGAAAGATAGTCAGATTGTTAAATAGATTGATATACAAGTAGATAGATAAATAGATTAACCAATAAATAGATAGACAAATAGAGGGATAGATAGACCATATAAATAGATATATATATATATATATATATATATATATATATATATATATATAAAGATAGACAAATAGAGAAATAGATAGAAAGGTAGACAAATAGACTAAATGATAGATAGATAGACAGATAAAGAAATAGACAGATAGCTAGATAGTCTGATAGACAGAAAGATAGATAGACATATATACAGATAGACAGATAGACAAATAGATAGATAGATAAATAGATAGATAGATAGATATATATATATATATATATAGATAGAGAGAGATATTCATATAGATAGATAGATAGGCACATAGACAGATAAGTAGATAAATTGAAAGACAAATAGGTAGATAGGTATATTGGTAGATAGTCAGATAAGTAGATAGGTAGATAGGTATATAGATTCATCGAAAGATAGGTAAATAGGAAGATAGATACATATACATATAGATAGATTGACCAATATACAAATAGAGAGGCAGACAAATAGATAGAATGATAGAAATACAAATAGATAGATATACAAATAGATAGATAGTCAGAAAGATAGAAACATAGATAGCCAGATAGAGGATAGACACAGATAGATACACATTTAGAGAAAGATAGATAGATATATACACAAATAGACATATATAAAGATAGTTTGATAGATATAAAGATAGGTAGACATTTAGAGATCTAGATAGATAAACATATACACAAATAGATAGAAAGATAATCAGATAAATAGATAGACAGATAGATAGACAGATAGACAGATAGCCAGATTGATAGATTGATAAATAGATAGACAGATAGATAGATAGATAGACTAATAGATAGATATACAGATAAGTAGATTGCAAGATAGACAAATTGATAAATAGATAGAAAAATAGATATACAGATAAACATATTGACAAATAGATAAATAAATAGACTGAAAAATATATAAATAGATATACACATAGACAGAAAGACATATTTTCAAATAAATAGATAGGGACATAGAGAGATATATAGATTGACAATTAGATATATAGATAGATAGATAGATATACAGATAGACAAATAGAAAGATAGACATATAGATAGATAAATAGAGATATAGATAAATAGACAATAGATAGATAGATAGATAGACAGATGGAAATATAGACACATAGACAAATAGACAATAGTCATATAGGTGAATAGATAGATAGATAGATCAATAGATACATAGTTAGATAAATAGATAGATAGATATGCAGATAAACAGATAGACACATACAATAATAGATAGATAAAATTATAGTTAGATAGATAGATAGACAAAAAGAAAGATAAACAGATAAACTGATAAATAGATAGACCATTTATATAAATAGACATATATACAATTAAACAAATAGACAGATATATATATAAATAAATTAGGAGATAGGTAGAAACATAGATCAATAGATATAAATATAAAAAGATAGATAGACAAGTTATCAAATTGATAGATAGATAAAAAGACAAATAGACAAATATACAAATAGATAGATAGATAAATATACAGATAAACAGATAGACATATTTTCAAATAAATAGATAGAGACATAGAGAGGTATATAGATTGAAAAATAAATATATAGATAGATAGACAGATAGAAAAATAGACATATAGATAGATAGATAAAGATATAGATAAATAGACAGATAGAAAGATAGAAAATAGATAGATAGATGGAAATATAGACACATAGACAAATAGAAAAATAGTCATATAGGTAAATAGATTGATAGATAGACATATCGATAGATACATAGTTAGATAAATAGATAGAAAGATATATAGATAGACAGATAGGCACAAACAATAATAGACAGAGAAAAAGATAGTTAGATAGATAGATAGATAGACAAAAAGAAAGATAAAAAGATAAACTGATAAATAGATAGACCATTTATATAAATAGAGATATATACAGATATACAGATAGACAAATTGATATATAAATAAATTGGGAGATAGGTAGAAACATAGATTAATAGATATAAATATAGAAAGATAGATAGATAAGTTATCAGATTGATAGATAGATAAAAAGACAAATAGACAAGTATACAAATAGACTGATAGATAAATATACAGATAGACAAATAGAAAGATAGAAAAATAGACATATATATAAAAAGATAGATAGACAGATAGATAGAAAATTAAATAGTAAACTTATAGACAATAATAAACAGATAAAAAGATAAATAGAAGATAGATAAACAAAAATAAATAAATAAATAGATAAATTTTCAGATAAATAAGTATATAGATTTTTAGTTAGACTTATATATGTATGTATATATATATATAAACACACACACATACATATAGACATATAGACTAATTGACAAATAGGAAGATATATAGATAGAAAAATATACAAATAGACAAATAGACAGTTAGACAGATAGATAGACAGACAGACAGCTAGATAGACAAACAGATAGATAGATAGACAGATAGATAGATATATAGATAGATAAATAGACATATAGTAAGAGAGATAGATAGATTAACAGATATACAGATAGATAAAAAAAGATAGACAGATAGTAAGATAAGAAAATAAATAGATAGATAAATTGAGAAATCAACAGATAGATAGATAGACAAATAGTTAGATAGATACATAGATTTGTAAGATATGTAGATAGATAGATAGATAGATAGAAAGATATATAGATAAACAAATAGATAGATAGACATATAAAAAGAAATATAGATAGATAGATTTATAGATATATAGATAAATAGATAGAAAGATAAACATTGTATAGAAATAGACAGATAGAAAGATAGTTAGATTGATATATAGAAAAATAGATAAGTATATACATAAAGTGATAAAATAATAAATAGATAGACCATATCGATAGATAGACAAATATACAGATAGAAAGATAAACACATAAAAAGATAAAAAGAAGATTGAAAGACATATAGATAGATAGAAATATAGAAAGATAGATAGATAGACAGATTAACAGATAGATAGATAGATAGATAGATAGATAGAAGGACAGATGGATAGATATACAGATAGATAAATAGATAATTAGATAGATAGATAGATAAAGAGCTAAACAGATAGATAGTTAGATAGATAGATAGACATATAGACATATCATTTAGATAGATAGACAAAAATTGATCTAGATAGATAGACATAAAGACATATAGACAAATAGATAGTTAGATAGATATATAGATAGATAGACTGATAAACATATAGATAGTTAGACTGATAGATAGATAGATAGACAAATAGATAGATAGAAAAATAGATAGATATATATATATATATATACATATATATAGAAATATAAAATGATTAATAGATAGATAGATTAATAGATATACAGATAGGCGATAGACATGGAAAAATATACATTTATTGAGATAGACAGATACAAATATACACAAATATATAGATAGAAAGATAGTCATATATATAGATAGATAGATAGATAGATAAAATGATAAACCTATAAAAAGATAGACAGATAGATATATAGATAGATAGACCATATAGAGAGATAGACGAATAGATAAATAGATAGATAGTTAGATAGATAGATAGTTAGACAGATAAATAGATAGACAGATAGACAGATAGCTAGATAGCCAGATAGTTAGATAGACAAATAAATAGATAGAAATATAACAGATTTGTAGATAGACAGGTAGATAAATAGATAGATAAACATATAGAAAAATAGATAGATAGAAAGATAGATAAACAAATATATAGATTGATAAATATAAAGATAGAACAGATAGATAGATAGATAGATAGACAAATAGACAGATAGAAATTTAGATAGATAGATATATAGATAGAAAGATAGATAGATAGACAGATAGATTCATAGATAGATAGATAAATAGATAAATATATAGATAGATAGATAGACAGAGAGACACATAGATCAATAGACTGATAGATAGATAGAAAGATAAAAAATTTTTAGATAGCTAGATATCCACTGTAAGTACATAGGCAGATTGATAGATATATAGATAGATAGATAAATTGATTGATTGATAGATAGGTAGATAGATCGATAGATATAAAGATTGATATATAGGTAGATAGGTAGATAGATATACAAACAAATAGAGAAAAAGACACAAACATAGAAAAAGATAGATTGACAGACACATAGACATTTAGAAGATAGATAGACATATACACAAATATATAGATATAAAGTTAGTTAGATAGATAGATAGACACATAGACAAGTAGATAGATAAATAAAAAAATGATAAATAGATACACAGATAGAGAGATAGATAGATAGACTATATAGATAGATAGTCTGATAGACAAAAAGATAGATAGATATAAAAAGAGATAGATAGAATAATAGATACAAAGATATATAAATAGATAAATTGATAGACAGATAGACATATAAACATATAAAGAGATAAATACATAGACAAACAGACAAATAGATAGATAGATAAATAGTTAGTTAGTTAGATAGATAGTCAAATAGATAGAAAGATAGATATATAGTTAGACAGATAAATAGATAATTAGCTTGGTAGATATGTAGATAAGTAGATAGGTATATAGGCACATAGTATGATAAGTAGA
The DNA here is from genome assembly GCA_029783825.1 of Sapria himalayana. Taxonomy (NCBI): domain Eukaryota; kingdom Viridiplantae; phylum Streptophyta; class Magnoliopsida; order Malpighiales; family Rafflesiaceae; genus Sapria; species Sapria himalayana. The sequence goes on along the minus strand of JAREIK010001345.1, from coordinate 16,674 downwards.
TATGCAAATATGCATATAGATAGATAGGCAGTTAACAAAATAAATAGAGGGACAAATAGACAGATAAACATATAGATAGATAGATAGAAATACAAACAAATAAAATGACTGATAGACAAAGAAATAGATAGACAGACAAACAAATATGAAAATAGATAGACATACAAATAGATAGATAGATAGACACATAGATAATTAGGCATATACAAAAATAAATAGATAGAAAGATAAACAGATAGATAGATAGTTAGTTAGACAAGTAGATACTTAAAAAGAAAACCAATAAATAGATAGATAGATAGACAAATAGATAGATAGACAGATAGACAGATAGACAGATAGACCATATAGTTAGAAAGATAGATAGACAGGTAGACAGATAGAGAATTATACATATAGATAGATAGACAAATAGATAGATCATTAGACAGATAGAATAATAAATAGATAGGTAAAGAGATAAATAGATAGCCTATATATATAGATAGATAGATAGACAGACAAACAGATAGATAGATAGATATATATATAGATAGACAGATAAACAGATCAGATAGATATAGAAATAGATAAATAAATAAATAATAGATAGACAAATAGATAAATAAACATATAGACAAATAGACATATAGACAGATAGACAAATAGATAGATAGACAGATTAACAGACAGACAGACAGATAGATAAATAGAGATATACACAAATTTATAGATAGAAATATATTCACATTAATAGATAGAAAGATAGACAAGTAGATAGATAAAAAGATAAAGTAATAAATAGATATACAAATAGAGAGATAGACAGACAGTTATATTTACAACTAGATAAAAAAATTGACAAATAGATAGCTAGATATACAAATAGACAAATAGAGTGATAACCATATTGATTCATAGATAGAATGATAGAGAGATAGATATGTAGTGAATACACAAATAGATAGTTATATATATTTACATATATATATATATATATATATATATATATATATATATATAGATACACAGATAGATAGATAGAAAAATAGACAAATAGATAGATAAAAAGATAGAAAGATTGATAGATTGACAAAAAGATAGAAAGATAGATAGATAAGCAGAATGTCATATATATAACTAGACAGATACATAGATAGTTAGATAAATACATAGACAAATAGACAATTAGAAAGATAATGATTTAAACCCATAAATAGATTGATAGATAAAGAGATAGACAAATGGACCATATAGATAGAGACACAAATATACATATATACAGATATGTACACGAACACATAGACAGATAGAGAGATAGACAAATAGATAGACAAATAGAGGTATAAAAAGATAGAAAGATAAATAGATAGAATGATATACATATAGTTAGATAGAAAAATTGACAGATAGATAGATAGACATGTATATAGATAGAAACATACACATATAGGTAGATATACAGATAGACATTTAGAAAAAGAGATAGATAGATAGATAAACAACTAGTCAGATAGATAGATAGACAGACAGATAAACAGAAGATAAATATACAAAAAAAACTTAGGTAGATTGTAAGATAAACTGATATATAGATAGATAGAAGATAGATAGATAGATATATAGATAATTAGACATGAAGACTAATAGATAGATGGGTTGTTTTACAAATAGAAAAATAAAAAAATACACTGATAGATAGAATAATAAATAGACAGACAAATAGATAGATAGATAGATAGAAAGATAGAGAGATAGAAAGATTGATAGATAAAAAAATAGATAGATAAACAAATAGATAGATAGACAAATAGATAGATATATAGATAGACATATAAATAGATAGAGTGATAGACTGATAGATAGATTGGTAGATAAACAGAAGGCAGATAAACAAAAAATAAATAGAAAGATAGATTGTGTTTTTAAACAAATATACAGATAGAGAAAAGACAAATAGACAGATATACAAATAGTTAGATAAATAGATAGATATAATAGAGATATAGACATGTAGACTGATATATAGATTGATAGACAAATATAAAGATCCTCATATACATAAATATATTGATAGATGATAGATATACAGATAGATAAACAAATAAACAAGTAGACAGAAAGATAGATAAAGAGATAAATAGAAGGCAGATAGACAGAAGAAAGATAGAGAGATAAACATATAGACATATATATGGATAGATAGATAGACATATAGATAGATTGGCAGATAGACAGATAGACAAATAGATGCATAGATATAAGCTAGACAGATAGATATATAAATAGTCACATAGACAGACAGATAGATAGACAGATAGACAGAGAGATAGATAAATTGCAGATAAACAGTTAAATATATAGACAGATAAACATATAGACATATAGAAATATAGATAGATTGATATATAGACGAATAAATATTAGATAGATAGACAGATAGAAAGATAGATAGATAAACAAGATGACATATAGATAGATAGACATATAGACAGATAAACAGATAGACAAATAGACAAATAGATAGATAGATAGATAGACAGACAGACAGATAGATATATAGACACTTAGACAGATAGACAGATAGATAGAGAGAGAGATAGACAAAAACACAAATAAATAGATAGACACATAGATAGATAGACAAATAGATAGATAAAGAGATAGATAGATAGACAGATATACAAATAGCTAGATAGAGAGATAGATAAATAGACAGATAGATAGACATATAGATAGATAGCTAGAGAGATAGATAGACATATAGATAGATAGCTAGACAGATAGATAGATGGATAGATAGATAGAGATATAGATAGATATAGAGATAGACAGATAGATATATACACATATAAACAGCTACACACATAGACTGATAAATACATAGAGAGAGATCTGATAGATAAATAAACAGATAAATAGATTGACAGATAGACAGATAGACAAATAGATATATTGACAAATTGACACATTGACAAATAGACATATAGACATGTAGAATGATATACATATGGAGAGATAGACACATTGATAGATAGGTAGATAGATTAATAGACAAATATAAAAATAGGTAAATAGATAGCTAAATAGATAGATAGAATAAAAATTAGATAGATAGATAGTTAGACAGATAGATAGAAGATAGATAGAATGATAGACATATAGATAGATATACAAAAGAAAGAAAGATAGATTGATAGATATAAGATTAATAGATATATTTATAGATAGATAGATAGATATATAGCTAGACTGATATACATATAGACATATAAAAAAATAGACAGACATACATATAGATAGATAGATATACAGTTAATCAGATAGATACATAAACAATCAGATATATTGATAGATAGACACATAGACAGATAGATAGATAATAGAAGAAAGATATACAAATAGAGAGATAGATAGATATATAGAAGACTGATCGAGAGATATACAGATAGTCAGATAGATAAATAGATATATAGATAGATAGACAAATAGATAGATAGGCAGATATATAGATATAAAGATAGATAGATACATAGATAGACATTTAAACTGATAGATATATAAATAGATAGACAGATAAATCATTTGATAGACAGATTGACACATAAATAGGTAGACATGTAAACATATAGATAAATGGATTTATATATAGATAGACAGATAGATAAGTAGACAAATACACAGATACACAGATAGACTGATATACTGATAGACAGATAGATAGATTAAAAGATAGAAAAATAGATAGATAGATAGATTGACATATTTATAGATAGATAGATAGATAGATAAATAGCCAAATAGACTGATAGATAGATATATAGATAGAAGACAGATAGATAAATGGACAGATAGACTTATAGATAGATAGATAGATAGGCAGATAGATAGATAAATAGATAGATAGATTGATACATAGATATGTAGATATATATATATAGATTGATAGATAGATAGCTAGATAGCCAGATATTAGATATCTAGATAGATAGAGAGATAGATAGTTAGATAGCTAGATAGAAAGCTAGATAGATTGATAGATAGAAGGTTATATAGAAATAAAGACAAATAAATAGATATATGGAAAGAGAGATAGTTAGAAAAATAATAATATAAACATATACATAGATAGATAGAAAGCCAGATAGATAGAGAGACAGAAAGTTAGATAGATTGATAGATAGATAGACAGATAGATAGAGAGATAGATAAATAGATAGATAGATAAATAGATTGACATATAGATAGATTGACAAATAGAAAGATAGATAGATTGATTGATAATCAATAGATAGATTTACAAATAAAAGATAGACATAATGATATATAAAAAGATAGAAAGATAGATAGGCAGATAGACACATAGATAGATAGAGAGAAAGATAGATAGATAGACAGATAGATATATAGCAAGATATATAGATAGATAAACATATATATAGATTGACAGATAGACATATAAATAGATATATAAATAGATATGTATATATATTATATATATATTTATATATAGAAAGATAGATAGATAGAAAGATAGTTACTTATACATATAGTCAGATAGATAGATACATAGATAGATATATTAATAGGCAGATAGATAGATAGATAGACAAATAGATAGGTAGACACAAAGATAGATAGAAAATAGATTGATCGATTGATAGATAGTCAGATAATGTGATAAACTGATAGATAAATTGATAGATAGACAGACAGATAGATAGACAGACAGATTGACAAATATATAGATAGATAGATAAATAAATGGACAAATAGATAGATCTACGGATATACATATAGATATATAGTCAGAAGACAGATAGACAAAAATAAATAGATAGATAGATAAATAAATGGACAAATAGATAGATCTACGGATATACATATAGATATATAGTCAGAAGACAGATAGACAAAAATAAATAGATAGATAGATTGTTAGATAGACAATTAGACATATATATAGATAGAGAGATAGATCGAAGATAGATAAACAAATATACATATAGTAAGATACACAGATATATAGATAGATAGATAAATAGATAGATAGACACATAGATAGATAGAGAGACAAATAGATAGACAGACTGACAAATAGATAGATAGACATATACACAAATAGATAGGTAGACAGATAGATAAATAAATAGATAGAAAGAAAAATTGACATATAGACACATAGATAGATATATAGAAGATAGATTGATACATAAACTAATAGTCAGATAGATTCATAAATAGATAGCCAAGTAGATAGATAGATAGATTATAGATAGAAATATAGGAAGAAAGGTAGATTAATATATTATCAGATTTATTGATAAATAGATAGATATAAAGATAGATAGCTAGATAGCTAGATAGCTAGATAGCTAGATAACTAGATAGAAAGATAGACACATACACAGATAGATAGAAAGATAGATAGGCTAGATAGAAAGGTAGATAGATTGATAGATAGATAACTACATAGATAGATAGATATATAGATAAATAGATAGACATATAGATATACATACAAAAAGTCAGATATATAAAGATACAACACACAGACACATAACACTATAAAAATATTTATTTAGCTATGGAAATTTAGCTAGGTAAATAATTCCTAGCTAATTTGTGAGCGATTAGCTAGGGAATATCAATAGATGTTAGCTTTTATATTGAATTACAAATTTGTGATGGATTTTTGATGGATTGGAGATAAAAATTTTCGATTAAAAAATGTTCCTGGCAAATATTATCGTAGATTTCTCACAAAGAATGGTGGCAATTTTAGCAACGACTTTAGCGACTGATTCTTCCTAGCTAATTAGATCGAGTCAAAATCCATCTCTAAATAATTATCTGAAATTTTTTTTATGATTATTTATTAATTGCTAGCGATTAGTCCTTAAATAAAAAATTTCACTAAAATATATGCATTTAGCTAGGTAATTTTTCCTATCTATTTGGGCTGGTGATTATTTCCATTGCTAATCTTTACTGATTTTTTTTATTTTTATATATTATTTGTTTTAATATTTGATGTAATTTTGTATATTAAAGGTTTTTCAAGGTATATGGATGCGAGATCCTTGAAAGACACATTCTCCTCATATAATTATAAAAATATAATATTATAAATAAATAATTTTAAATATATATAAATACGAATAAAAAATTATATTTATAAAGATTAAAATAATAGTTTTAGTGATTATAAAATTTTAAAAAAAATTATACAGTAAATCTTTCTAAAATTTTTAATTATAAAATTTAAACATTTGTATTATAAAATAATTAAATAATCAATTATATAATTATAATCATTTTAAAGATATTTTAATAAATAAATAAACATCCATAAAAATTTCAACTAATAAAATGCTAAAATAATTAATTGTATGATTAAATAAAAAATTTCTACAAAAATATCTGAATTAATGAAAAAACAAGTAAATATTTATATTATTTAAAGTTATAAAAAATATTTTTATGATTATAAGAACCTATTTAAAAAATAATTACTAAATGATTTGAAATTTTTGAATTATAATAAAAATTTTAAATTTTTCATAAAATTTAAAAGAAAATAAATTGATATTTAAAGATAATACATATATGTTTTAATTACATAAAAAAATTGATGTTAAAAAAATATCTCCATGTTGTTATTAAAAGAACACTTCGAGTATTTTTTTTATGGTTTAAAAATAGTTATTTAAATTATTACTAATGATATTTTTTTGTCCTAAATAAAAATTTAATTTGCCCCTAAGTTGATTTGAATTTAAGTTTTATTTTTTGCCCATACTGAAATTTATAAGAATTAAACAATTGAGTAAGATTTTTACTATTATCTTTTAATACTCCATTTTTATTAAAATAATAAATATAACTTTTTTTAATGATCTTCTCACTTCATGTAATATTTGGAATTTTATAAATTATAAATTATATCAAATAAAATGACATTTTAAGCCTTTAAAATTATTTCATATTATATTCATAAAAATTATATGAATTCTTAACAATTTATAACCATAATATATATATATATATATGAAATACTTTTTTATAATATGAAATGTAAAAATTTTGTATAGGTATACATTTATATAATTTATTTATGGGTATATTAAATAATATATTTTTTTAATTAATGAAATAATATGAAAATTTGATTACCAATTATTAGTTTTCATGGTTATAAGTAATATTTTTTATCTTCATTTTTATAGCCATTAATAAAATTTTTTATTTCTGAAATTAATTTCATTAATTAATAAATAATATTACAAAAAATAACCATTAAAATTTCATTAACTATTAATCATAAATATTTTTATTTATGAAATAATATCATTTATGGTTAATTAAAAAATTATTTAATTTTTTTAATATAAATTAATAAATGTTTATAATTTTATTCTACTTTTGAATTTTTGTCTCTTTTTTTTTCTATATATAAACATCTATTTTTTTAGTTGAATTTTCTTGAAATATAAAAAAGCTAGGGCAAGGCATTCAAGCACTTAAACAATTTTTCTTATCTTTGTGAAGCAAATAATTTCAAGTGTTTCAAGTTAATACCAAATTTGAAGAATGTGTTAATTACACTTGTTAAATGCTTAAATCTTTATGATAGTTTGGCGAACATTATGAATTTTACTAGAAATTAGTTGTCTATTTCTCGGATTCATGGCTTCATGGTTTTGGTTCCATTTTTATGTTCGCCAACATGGCTAATCATATCTTCATATTTGGAACCAGTTAGAAGCACAATAATAGACTCGTGTATTTGTGTCACTAATAATGGCAGCGTAACCATTAATAGAAAAGTAAGCACATGCGAGTACTGATTAATCTCTTTCCAAACTCTTTGAGAGTTTTTTACTTGTTTGCTAACCCTAATCCTCATCTTCTATTTTCAGGTATTCTTCATTTTCATGCTATGCAATACTTTAAATCACCATGAATAGCTTAAGGTATGAATCATTGTTACACTATACAGGTCTTCTTCATCTCAATAACTATAACAACAATCATTCTATGCAGCTGGGACCTACTAGTTCAGAAGATGAGGCTAGATGGATTTGTTCTCTGCTGAGTTCTGTATTAAAGGAGTGCCCAAATCTAGCAAAGGATTTTGTATCCATTTCTCAAAGGAAATGGCCCCTCTTACGGTATCTTACAAACAACATTTACCATGTATTTGTACTCTTGTGGACACATAGTGTTTCTTATTCTTCATTTCCCTGTGCTTTTATTCTCAAAGATTAGTGTGTTTCAAAGAGGATTAGCCATAAAAGAATTGTAGAATGTTCCATGAGATTTCACGTAGATGCAATGATGTCTGATGTGATTGCACATTCTTTTTGGAAAATATTTGGTTGTTAGAATGGTAATATCTAGCCTTTTTTCCAACTCCTTAGCATGTTTTAAATGTGGCTGTTAGTTTAATTTGCGCTAAGTATCAGCACCAAACATTACAAGGTTGCGACTTTTCAAGGATGCAAAGGATTGGGTTGGATATATAGATATAGACATAAATACAAATAGTTAGATAGATAGATAAACAGATAGACAGATAGACAGATTGACAGATGGAAAGATTAATGGATTGATAAATTGATAGATTGAATATAGACATATAGACTGATAGACAGATAAGCAGATAGAAAGATAGATTGATAGACTGATATAGTGATAGATAGATAGACTGATGGACATCTACAAATATAGGTAGATAAATAGATAGACAGATAGACATATAGATAGATAAACAGAAAGATAGATATACAGATAGATATAAGATAGATATATAGATAAATAGATAGTCAAACAAACAGACAGACAGATAGATAGATAGACTAATCGACTAATAGACTGATAGATAGATAAAAAGATAATTAAATAGATAGATAGACAGATAGACAGAGAGACTGATATATAGATAGACAAATAGATAGAAGACAGATATACAGATATGCATATAGTTAGAAAGATAAATAGATAGATAGACAAAAAGACAAATAGAGTGATATATATATATATATATATATAGACAGATAGATCGATAGATAGATAGATAAAGATAGATAGATAGATAGTGAAATAGATAGATAAACAAAACATTAATAGATAGATAGACATATAGACAGATAGATATATAGATAGATAGGTAGTTAGAATGATAGATAAATAGATAGGTAGATAGACAAATAGATAGAAAAATAAAGAGACGGACAGACATCAGATAGAAAGACAAATAGAGAAATAGACATATAGACAGATAGACAAATAGACAAATAGACAGATAGACAAATAGACCAATAGGCAGATAGACATAAAGATAGATATACATATAGATAAATAGATAGATAGACAGATAGACAAATATATATTTAGACCATATAGAATGAAAGATATACATATGAACATATAAATAGATAAATAGATAGACAGATAGTCAGATAGTTAGATAGATATATAGAAAGAAAGAAAGAAAGAAAGATAGATAGATATACAAATAGACAAATAGATAGATATATAGATAGATAGATAAATAGATAGATAGACAAATATATAGATAGATAGACAGATAAACCGATAAATAGATAGACAGATAGACAAATAAACAGATAGATAGATAGATAAATAGATAGACATATACATAGATAAAGAGATAGACGGATAAACAGAGAGACAGATAGACAGATAGACATATAGAAAGATAGATTGATAGAAAGAAAGACATATATACATATAAATAGATAGGCAGATAGGCATATAGACAGATTCACAGATAGACATATAGACATATAAATAGAAAGACATATTAAAAGATAGAAAGATAAATAGATCGATAGTAGTCATGTAGACAGATAGAGAGATAGATAGATAGATTGATTGATAGATTGATAGATACTCATATTCGCATATAGATGGATAGGCAGAAAGATAGATAGATAGATAGATTGATTGACAGATATACATATAGGCAGATAGACATATAGATAGATAGATAGATATATAGAAATAAAGAAAGAAAGAAAGATAGATAGATAAAAGAATGAAGGATAGATAGATTGATAGATAGACAGACAAACATATATAAAGACAGATAGACAAATAGACATATATACAAATCTACAGATAGACAAATAGACCAATGGACAGATAGACAGATAGATAGATAGACAAATAGACATATAGATATAGATATATAGATAGATAGACAGATATACAGATAGACAGATAGACAGATAAATAGATAGATAGGGATATAGACAAATATATATTTAGACCATATAAAAAGATATATAGGTTGACAAATGGATAATAAGATATATAAATAGATAAATAGATAGACATATAGTCATATAGATAGATAGAAAGATAGATAGATAAATAGATTGATAGACAAATATATATAGACAAATAGAAAGATAGATGGATGGATAGATATAAAGATAAACATATAGAAAGAAAGAAAGATAGATAGATAGATAGATAGACATATACACAGATAGACAGACAAACAAATAGACATATAGATAGATAAAGAGATAGACAGATAGACTGATAGATATTTAGACAGATATATAGATTGATAGAAAGACATAAACATATAGAATGATAGACAAAAAGATAGATTGAGAGATAGACAGATAGATAGATAGACTAATAAACAGATAGATAGATAAGCAGATAGCTAGATTCTTAGATAGTCATATATACACATTGATAGCTAGATAGATAGAGAGACAGAAAGATAAAAGATCGACAGTAGTCAGATAGACAGATAGAGAGATAGACAGATAGATTGATAGATAGTCATATTGACATATAGAATGATAGACAAAAAGATAAATAAATTAATATACAAAATGATAGATAGGTAAATAGCCAAATAGATAGATAGTAAAATAAATAGATAGACACAAAGATAAATAATTAGAAACACATAAAGATAGTTAGATAGTTAGATAGATATACAGAAGACAGATAGATAGACAAAAAGACAAATAGATAGATAAACAAATACACAGATAGACAAAAGATAAATAGATAGATAGACAGATACACAGATAGACCGATATATAGATATACAGATTTATAGATAGATAGACATATAGATAGATAGACAGATAAACAAATAGACAGATATATAGATTAATAAATAGTTAGATAAACTAATAGACTAATAGACAAATAGACAAATACACAAATAGACCAATAGACAGATAGATAGACATACAGATAGATAAATACATACACAGATAGATAGATAGATAGATATATATATATATATATATATAGAAGCGCACAGACACACACACACATATATTTCGACCATATAGATAGATATATATTTAGACCATATTGATAGATATATAGATAGACAGATAGAAATAAAGAAAGATAAATAGATAGTCAAATAGATAGATAGATAAATAGACAAATAGATAGAAAAATAGATAGATAAAAAAGATAGATAGATATACGGATAGACAGACAGATAGATAGATGTTAGATAGATCGATAAATAGATTTACAGATATAGACATAGATCGATAGACATATAAATAGATAGATTGATTGAAAGGAAGACATAGACATATAGAATGATATACATAAACACATATTGACAAATAAATAGAAAAATAGACTAATACATAAATAGACAAATAGGTAGATAGTGAGATTCAGAATTAGACATATACACATATATACAGATAGACAAATAGACATATAGATGGATAAATAAATTGATAGTAGTCAGATAAATAGATAGAGAGATAGATATATAGACAGCTTGATTGATTGACAGATAGATATATTGACATATAGACTAATAGAAAGATAGATATATAGACTAATAGACAGATAGACAAAAAGGTTGATAGCCAGATAGACAGATAAACACATAGATAGATAGAAAGATAAATATATTGACATATAGATATATTGAAAATATACAGATAGATAGATAGACAAACATATAAAGATAGATAGTCAGATAGACAAATAGACAGATAGATTGATTGATAAAAGATAGATAGATAGAAATATAGATAAATAAATAGATAGATAGATAGATAGATTAAAAGATAGATATTTAGATAGATAGATAGACAGACAGATAGATAGATAGATAGAATAGTCAAATAGACAGCTAGACATATAGATAGATAGGCAGATAGGTAGATAGATAGATAAATAGATAGACCGATAGATAGATAGATAGATAGATAGATAGAAAATAGATAGACAGATTGACAGATAGACACATAGAAAAATAGATAGATAGATAGATAGATATAAAGAAAGTTAGATAATTAGATAGATAAAAAGATAAGAATATAGATAAAAAGATAAACCGATAAATGTATACTGAGAAAGAGAGATTGACATTTAGACCATATTGATATTTAGACAGATAGATAAATAGCAAATAGACAAATAAATAGAAGACTGATAGATAGATAGATAGATAGACAAATCGATAGAATACATATAGATAGATAGATATATAGACAAAATCATAGAAGACACATAGGGAAAAATAAAGAGATAGACATCTTATCAGTAAGATAGATAGATAGATAGACAGATTGATTTATTGACAAGAGAAATAAAGACATAAATCCTAATAGATAGATAAATAGATAGATAGATAGATAGATTGACAAATAGACATATAGGTAGATATTAAGATAGATAGATAGACAAAAAGATAGATATAAAGATAAATAGATAGATAGATAGATATAAAAATAGAAAAATAGACAGAGAGTCAGATAGACTGATAGATAATAGACAGATAGGCATATAGATAAATTGACAGATAGACATATATATAGATATACAGATCGATAGATAAACATTTAAACATTTAGGCAGAAAGACAGAGACAGATAGACAAGTATATAGATAAAAAGATAAACTGATAAATAGATATACAAATAGAGAGATAGATAGTAAGAAAAATAGGTAGTTTGGTAGATATCGAGATAGAGAGAGAGAGAGAGAGAGATAGTTATAATATAGATATACACATAGACAGATAAATAGATAGAATGATAGACAAATATATCAATAGACATGTTGACAGATAGATAGATAGATAGACAAACAGACAAACAGATAGATAAATATATAGATAGTTAGATAGATAGATATATAGATAGATAGATATATAGATAGACAAGCATGAGATAGACAAATAGAGAGACAGAAAGACACACATACAGATAAAAGATAGTTAGACAGACATACCACCAACTAATAGAAAGAAAAATAGACAAATAGGTAGATTTACAAATAGGCAGACAGACAAATAGAAAGAAAGATAGATAGATAAATAGATAGATAGATATATAGATAGATAGATTGATATATAGATAGATAGATCAGCTAAGTAGAAAATAGTTATACATAGATAGATATTTAGAAAGTGATAGATAGACATATACACAAACAGATAGATAGAAATATAGTTAGATAGATGATAGACTTTTAGAGAGATAGACAGATAAATATATACGAAAATAGAGAGATAGAAAGATAGTCAGATAGATAGATAGATGGATAGAGAAGTAGATATATAAAATATAAACCAATAAATAAATAGACAGATAGAAAGACAGTGAGATAGACATATAAACCATATAAATATATATATGATAGATAGACACATAGATAGGTAGATAAACAAACAGATAGATAGACAAATCGACATATTGTAATGTAGATAGATAGGTAAATGAATAAAAAAATAGATAGATAGATAGATAGATAGACAGAAAGAAGGATAAATAGATAGATTGATTGATATATATACAAATAGACATATAGAAAGATAGTCACATTTAAACATAGACAGATAGGCAAGTAGATATATATAGAGTTAAACCGATAAATAGATATACTGATAGAGAGATAGACTTATAGATCATATAGATAGATAGACTGATAGACAACTAGACAAATAGACATATAAATAGATAGAGATATAGAGAGAGTGATAGATAGATAGATAAACAGATAGACAAAAAGACAAATAGATAAATATATAAATAGATAGATAGACAGATATACAAATAGACAGTTAGACACATACATAAATATGCAGATAAACAGATAAATAGATAGTAAGATTGACATATACACAAATAGACAGATAGAAAGATAGTGTCAGATAGATAGATAGACACATAGACAAGTACATAGATAGATAGTCAGATAGACGGATAGATATATAGACAGATAGTTAGATAAATTGATAAATATAAGATAGATAGACAAAAATAAATAGATAGATAGTTTTTTAGATAGACAGATAGACAAATAGATAGATATATAGTAGTTAGATAGACAAATAGATTGATTAACAGATAGACAGATAGATAGATAGATAAATAGTGAGATTGACAAATAGATAGATATATAGATAGATAGAAAGATAGAAAGATAGATAAATAGATAGATAGTTAGATAGATAGATAGACATTTACACAGATAGATAGATATACAAAAGATAGATTTGATAGATAGATAGACATATAAATAAATGGATAGATAGATTTAAAAATAGATAGATAGACGGATAGATAGATAGATGGATGGATAGCCAGTTAGCAATATTACAAAATAGACATATAGGTAGATAGAGAAATACACAGATACACAGATAGATAGATAGATAGATAGACAAATAGCTATATAGACTAATAGGCAAATATATAGATAGATAGATAGATAGCTTGCTAGCTACCTAGATAGATAGATATAAAGATAGATAGATAGACAAATAGATAAATAGACAAATAGATAAAAAGACATACATATATCAAGACACATAGAAAATAGACATACAAACACATAAATAGACAGACACACACATACACACATAGTCACACTGACACATGGACAGACAAATAGACAAACACACAGACACATAGATAGATAGAAAGATAGATAGAAAGATATATAGAAAGATAGATAGAGAGAGAGATAGATAGATAGATAGGCAGCAAGATAGATAAATAAACAAATAGATAGATAGTTAGTTAGATAGAGGAGAGATGCATAGATAAATAGAGAGATTGATATATAGATAGATAGATAGATAGACAAATAGACATATAGATTGATAGACAGATAAAAAGATAGATAGATAGATAGATAGATAGACAAGTAGATAGATAAAAGATAAACTAATATACAAATAGATAGAATGACCATATAAATAGTTAGATAGATAGATAGATAGATAGACATATGATAAGATAGACAGATAAACAAATAGATAAATACACAGATAGATAGATAGACAGATTGATATATAGAAAGATAAATGATAGACATATAAAAATATAGATAGATAGATGGATAGACAGATATATAAATATACATATAGACAGATAGTCATATAAACAAATAGATAACTATACAGATAGACAAATAGATAGAAAGACAAATAGACAGATATAAAGATAGAAACATAGATGGATAGATATATAGATAGATAGTTAGATAGATAGATAGAAAGATATAAAGATAGACAGATAGAGAGATAGATAGTTAGATAGATAGATAGACAAATAGACAAACTTAGAAATAGATATACACACAAACAAAAAGATGACTGATAGATAGATTACTGGATAGATATAAAGATAGATATACAAATAAACAAACAAACATACATACATACATACAGATATACAAATAGACAGCCAAATAAGTAGATAGATAAATAGAAAAACTGATAAATTGATAGACAGATAGACATATATAATGATAGATAGATAAACTAAATAGATAAATAGAAAAATATATAGATATACAGATAGATAAATAGACAGAAAGATTGATAGATAAATAGTTAGATAAACTGATAGACAGATAGACTGATAGATAGATAGGTAGACATATAGATAGATAGACATATACACAAATAGAAAGATATAAGGATAGTCACATTGAAAGATAGATATATAGACAAGTAGATAGATAAAGAAATAAATCGATAAACAAAAAGATAGATAGATAGACCAATAGATAGATAGACACACACACACACACACACATATATATTCATAGATAATTAGATAGAAATATAAATAGATACACAGATAGAGAAATATACAAATTGAAAGATAGACAAATATATAGATAGACATATAGACAGATAGACAAATAGGCAATATACATATAGACAAATAGACATATAGACAAATAGGCTAATAGACAGATTGATAGATAGACAAATAGATAGATACATAAATAGATATTTAGACATATACACATAAAACATATAGAAAGATAGTCATATAATTTTATAGTCAGATAGACGAGTAGATAAATAAATAGATAAACCTCTAAAAAGATAAACAGATAGAAAGATAGATAGATAAATCATATTGATAGATAGATATTTATATAGAAAAATAGATAGATGGATAGATAAATAGACAAATGGATAGTTAGATAGATAGAGAGTTAGACTAATAGATAGATAAATAGATAGGCAGAAATATAGACAAATAGATAGATAGATAGATAGATATACTGATATATAAATAGATAAATAGATAGATACACAATTGATAGATAGACAAATAGATAGAAAGATAGATAGACATATAAATAGATGGACATATTGATAGATAGATAGATATACAGATAGATAAATGG
>JAREIK010001344.1:45998-118772 GCA_029783825.1 Sapria himalayana | reverse complement strand
TTTTTATATTTACCTATATGCCCATCTATATATTTATATGTCTATATATTCTATCTATTTATATGTTTATCTGGATATCTATTTATCTAAATATCTTTCATTATGCATATATGTCTATATATATATATATATATATATATATCTACCTATCTATCTTTTATATGTCTATATGTCTATCTATCTTCAATTATTCTATCTATCTATATTTCTATTTGTGTATCTATCTATCTGTTTATCCATATATATGTATATATTTCTATCCATAAATCTGTTTATATGTCTATATATCTATATGTGTATATGTCTATAAGTATATATGTATAGCTATCTATATATCAATCAATCTTTCTTTCTTTTTATCTGTATATCTACCTGTCTGTCTATCTATCTAACTATCTAGCTATATATCTATTTATCTATCTAACTGTCTATCTGTCTATCTATCTATCTATCTATTTATCAGTCTATCTGTATATGTATCTATCTTTCAATCTCTATATATGTCTAACTATCTTTCTATCTATTTGTCTAAATGTCTATCTGTCTATCTATCTATCTTTCAATCTATCTATCTTTATATCTATATATTTGTTTATCGGTCTATTTGCCTATCTGACTATTTGTTTATCTATCTATCTATCTGTCTATCTTTTTATCTATCTATCTATCTATCTGTATATCTGTATATCGGTCTATTTGTATAATTTTTTGTTTATCTGTCTATCTATCTATTTATCTATATATCTATCTGTCTATCTATCTATATTTCTTTATTTCTTTCTACCTATCTATCATTCTTTCTATCTATATGTCTGCTTGTCTATCTATTTATATGTATATATCTCTAACTATCAAACTATCTATCTATCTAATTATATATATATATATATATATAGATATATATATATATATATATATATTATATATATATCAATCTATATATATATATATCTAACTAACTACACTAACTAACTAACCTATCTATCTATATATCCTCTCTATCTATGCATCTATTAATCAATCATTCAATCAATAAATCAATCATCAATCTATAAATCTATCTATATATTTACCTATTTATCTATCTATATAACTATCTTTCTATATATCTATTTATATATATATTATATATATATATAGATATATATATATAGATATATATAGTTATCTATCGCCTATTTGAATATCTAGCTATTTGGCTATCTATCTATAAATCAATCTATCTGTCATCTATTTATATCTTTATATATCAATCTATCTATTTGTCTATCTATCTATTGATATATTGGTCTTTCTGTCTACTTGTCAATCTATGAATTTTTTTATCTATCAATTTTTCTATCTATCTATGTATCTATCTGTTTGTCTATCTATAAATCTATATATATATATATATGTGTGTATATCTGTCTATCTGTCTATCTATCTTTCTATTTGTCTACGTGCCTATCTGTCTTTCTATTTATCTATCATTCTATCTATCTCTCTATCTCTTTATTTATCTATCTGTCTATCAATCAATCTTCCAATCTGTGTATTTGTATATCTTTCTATTTATCTATATATCTATCTATCTATCTATCAAACTATCTATTTACCTATCTACCGATTTGCATATCTAACCTTTCTGCCTATCTATCTATCTATCTATGTGATTATCTATATATCTATCTGATTATCAATCTATTTGTCTATCAATAAATTTGTCAATATATCTATTTATCTATCTATATGTGTATATGTCTTTATGTATATCTATTTAAATGTCTATCTATCTATCTGTGTATATGTCTATTTGTCAATCTTTATTTCTATCTTTCTATCTATCTAACTATATATATATATATATATATATATTTATATATTTATATATTTATATATATTTATATTTATATTTCTATTTCTATTTATGTATCTATATATCTATCTGTCTGTCTGTCTGCGTATTTGCCTATCTGTCTATCTTCCTATTTGTCTATCTATCGATTTGTTTATCTATCTATGTGCCTTTCTATCTATTTGTATATTTGTCTATCTGTCTATAAGTCTATATCTCTATTTTTCTATCTATCTTTATATCTAAATATCTATGTATTAATCTAACTATCTATCAGTATATATGTCTATCTTTCTATCTGTAGATCTGTCTATCTTCTAATCTGTCTTTCTGTCTATTTTTCTATCTACCTATTTGTCTATCCTACTATATGTCTATCTTTCAATCTATCTATCTGTATATATGTCTATTTATCTATCTGTCTATCTCTCAATCTTTCTAACTTTCTATTTGTCTTTCTATCTTTTTGTCTACCTGTTTATATGTCTCTGTCTTTTTTTCTATCTATATATCTGTTTATATATCTATCTGTCTATCTATCTATCTCTCTATATGTCTATCTATAAATCTGTTTATATATCTATTTATCTATTTATCTATTTATCTATTTATCTATCTATGTATATTTCTATATGTATATATGTATAACTATCTATCTATATATCATTGTATATGTCTATATGTGTATTTGTATAATTGTCTATTTATCTTTAAATCTCTCTATCTATCTATCTATTTATCTATCTGTCTATCTGCGTATACGTTTAATATTCTATTAAACTATTGGGCTATTTGTTTATCTATGTATCTGTAAATCTATATCTGTATATCTATCTATCTGTCTATCTATCTATTTGTCTATCTATATATCTATCTATTTGTCAATCTGTCAATCTAACTATCTGTTTATCTATAGATCTGTCTACTTGTCTATTTGTTTATCTATATATCTATCTATTTATATATTTGTATATTCGTCTGTCAATCTATCAATCTATCTATGTGTATGTCTCTCTATATGTCTATCTATCTATCTATCTTTTGTCTATCTATCTAGCTGTCTATCTGCCTATCTGTCTATCTTTTTATCTGTCTATCTCTCCATATATCTATCATTTTATCAATATATCTATCTTTCTAGCTATCTAACTATCTGACTATCTATTATGTGTCTATCTATCTGTCTATCTGTATATATATCTATTTGTCTATCTATCAATCTACCTATCTGTTTATCTATAGATCTGTCTACTTGTCTATTTGTCTATCTATATATCTATCTATCTATATATTTGTATATTCATCTATCAATCTATCAATCTATCTGTGTGTATGTCTCTCTATTTGTCTCTCTCTCTATCTATCTTTTGTCTATCTATCTAGGTGTCTATCTGCATATATGTCTATCTCTCTATCTATCTATCTCTCTATATATCTATCTTTTTATCAATATATCAATCTATCTAACTATCTAATTATCTAATATGTGTCTATCTATCTATCTATCTATCTGTTTATCTGACTATCTAACTATCTGTCTACCCATTTATCTATTTATCTATCTTTATGTCTATCTAGATTCTATCTATCTGTCTTTTTGTCTCTCTATATATCTATTATCTATGATTCTATTTATCTATATGTCAATCTGTCTATCTATATATTTGTCTATATGTGTATATGTCTATCTATCTATCTGCCTGTCTGCTTATCTATCTATCTCTCAATGTGTCTATCTGTGTATATGTATATCTTTCCATCTATCTATCTATTTATCTAACTATCTTTTTTATATATCTACCTATCTGCATATCTACCTATCTACTTACCTACCTATATATCTATTTATCTATCTGTCTGTCTATCTATCTTTCAATCTATCTTTCTATGTATCTATCCATTTCACTATCTTTCTTTTTGTCTATCTTACTATATGTCTATCTATCTATCTATCTATCTATCTATTTGTCTATCTATTTATATGCCAATATGTCTATTAATCAATCAATCTATCTATCTAATTATATCTCTATCTTTCTAATTAACGAATAAACAAGTAAATATATATATATATATATATCTATATATCCATCTATCTATATATCTGCCTATCTCTCTATCTATCTATCTATCTATCTATTTGTCTATATGTCTATATGTCTATCTTTCTTTATGTCTATCTTGTATTTATCTATCTATATTGCTATCAGTCTATTAGTCTATCTGTATATCTATTTGTCTGTCTAACTATCTATCTAGTTATCTATCTATCTGCCTATCAGTCAATATATCTTTCTTTCTATTTATCTATCTATCAGTCAATCTGTCTATTTGTCTATCTACCTATCGTATTATATGGTTATCTACTTTTTTGTCTATCTGTCTATCTATCTATGTGTCTATTTTTCTATCTGTGTTTCTATCTATCTGTCTATCTATCTATCTATTTGTCTATCTATCTATTTGTCTATCTATCTATCTATTTTTTTTATCTATCTATTTTTCTATCTACCTATCTATCTATTTATTTGTCTATTTGTCTATCTATAAATGTGTATATATGTCTATCTATATATCTATGTATATATCTATATGTCTATCTATATAATTATCTATCAATCTATCTCTCTATTTATCTTTCTTTCTTTCTATCTCTATATCTATATTTCGATCTATATATATATCTATATCTATATCTATTTATCTATCAATCTATTTGTTTGTCAATTTATTTATTTGTCTATATGTCTATCTATCTATCAATCTATATGTTTGTCTATCTATTTATTTGTCTATCTGTCTATCTATCTATCTGACTATCTATATATCTGTCTATCTATTTATTTGTCTATCTATCTATGTATTCGACTATCTATTTATTTTCTATCTGTTTGTTTGTATATCTATCTGTCTGTCTAAATGTGTATCTATCTATCTATTGCTTTGTCTTTCAATCTATCTATCTATATGTCTATATTTTTATCTATCTATCTATTTATATGTCTATCTATCTATTTGTCTATTTATCTTACTTTCTATCTGTTTATATGTCTATCTATCTATCTATCTTTCTTTCTTTCTATCTATATGTCTATCTATCTGTCTATTTTTCAATCTCTTTATTTGTCTCTTTATTTAGCTATCTAGATGTTTATCTTTGTAATTGACTATATGACTATCTCTCTATCTGTCTATCTATAATTTTGTCTATATGCATATGTTTTTATCTATGTTTATTCCTATATGTTTATCTAACTAACTGTCTAACTATATATATATATCTATTTATCTCTCTATTTGGCTATTTTGCTATATGTCTATCTATCTATTTGTCTATATGTCAATCTATCAATCTGTCTATGTGTCTATCATTACAAGAAAATGTTAATTTTGCTAGTGAACTTTTATCTATGAATCAATCTCTAGCTAAATAGTGAGGGATTAGCTATGGATTAGTAAGGGATTTTTGATTTTATTTTGAAATAAAAATTTGCAATGGATTAGTGATGGATTAGCGACTGAAATGGTAAATTGATAATTTTCCATCGCAAATTTTTTCAAAAATTTCCACGCAATGAAAAGCTAGAAATTTAGCTACGGATTTACCGTTGGAATTACACTAGCTAATTAAATCAAGATAAAATCCATCGCTAAATTATTATCTAAATTTATTTTTTTTACAATTTTATATATAATTAGAAGAGATTATTCCTTAAATATTTTGTATCTCAAAATATATGCATTTTGCTAGGGATTTTTCCATAGCTATTTGGGCTGGTGATAATATCTATCGCTAATTTTTAATGATTTATATTTTTTAAGCATTATTTATTTTAATATTTTATGTAATTTTTTATATTAAAGGTATGTCATGGTCTATAGATGAGCGATCCTTGAAAGACACAATCTCCTTATAAAATTATAAAAAAATCATATTATAAATAAAAAATTTAATAAATATATAAATACTAATAAAAATTTATATTCAATAAGACTAAAATAACTAATTTTTTGATTATAAATTAATAAAAAAATTATACAAAAATATTTTTATGAAATTTTTAATTATGATTTTTAGATATTTGTATTAAAAAATATTATATAATTTATTATATAATTATAATAATTTTGAAAAATTTTTAATTAATAAATAAACTTAAATAAAAATTACTACTAAAAAAGCTAAAATATATAATTGTTTGATAAAATAAAAAAATTATATAAAAAAAAGAATTAACGAATAAACAAGTAAATATTAATATTATTCTTATACTCATAAAATATTTTTATGATTATAGGAATTTTTTTTAAATAATGACTAAAAGATTTAAAAATTGTGAATTAAAAAAAATTTCAAAATTTTCATAAAATTCAAAAGAAAATAAATTGATATATAAAGATTAATACATATAACTTTTTATTACATCAAAAAAAATTTGATGATTTAAAAAATAAATATCTAAGTGTGGATATTAAATGAACACTTCAAAGATTCAAATTTTATGCCTTTATAATTATTTCATATTATATTAATAAAAAATAAATTGAATTCTTAACAATTTATTACCATAATATATATATATATATATATGAATTACGTTATTATTATATAATATTATTTTATTTATTTTTGAAATAATATCATTTTTTGTTAAATACAAATCTATTTAATTTTTTTATTTAAATTATTTAATTTTTATAATTTTAGTTTACTTTTATATTTTTCTATCTTTATTTTCTATATATTTGTATCCAATTTTTGTATTTATAGTTTTCGTAAAAAAATCATTAAGCAATTAAGCACTTAAAATTTTTTCTATCTTGCAATGGCTTAGAGAGGATAAGCAAAACAGGACTATGGGAGTAACATGCAACAAATATTCTAACAATTATTTTATTTACTAATTTCTAATAAACATATTTTTTCTAATATTGATATAACTATTATATTAGTAAAGCCTATATAAGTTTTAAAATTAAATTAAGGATATGTATAATTTATTTATAAAATTTAATAAAATAGAATTGATGAAAGTTATTTTAAAAATAAACTGATATTAGTATTTTTGATTAAATAGAAAATTACAAATTTCAAAAATTTGGGCATCGGATTTGGCACTAGAATTACAAAAATTTCCAAACATTATCATGTTTTTGATTAATGACAAAATATTAGAATAATGTTACAATATTTTAAGTTAATATTTTTTTAAATTAATGATACTAAATACTAAACATATAATAATTTAATTTGATTCAATTTTTTGAAGTAATTTCATGATTAAAACCATAGAAAATAAAAAATGGTCTATTAAAAATTATAATTTTAATAATTTAATTAATATATTTTGAATTGGATAAAGTTTCAAACTAATGGCCTTTTTAATATTGACAAACATAAATATAATTTAATCAATATACGTTTAAATAAAATTTTATTGACAAATATAAATCAAATGATAAAATGTATTTGTTGGAGGCGAGATGTGAGAGCTCACTCTTTTACAAGTAGCAAGATTCAGTGAGGGAAGGTTCAAGTTGACTAGGTGCGGTGAGGGGAAGCATATGAGCACATCTCAAAATTATGCTGCCACAGGCTATGACAACAACCAATCAGATGTTTTACGAGGACACCACAGGTCATATTCTTATGGGCATAGTTTGGTTTTTACAGAATATTCGGATTTAATTTTTTTAAAATTTTCCACCAATTTTTTTCTTTTTTTTTTATTTTCATATCACTTATATGATTTTGAGTTTTCATCATTAATGAATCATAAAATGGGTAGTGTAAACTTTGTTCTTTTACTGTTTAATTTTTTAGGGTTTTATGGATTTCAAATACTAAATGGTTGTATATTGTTTTATGCTTGTATAACTTAAAAATAATTGTGCTTAATGTTTTCTCTTTTTGTAACATGAGAAAGAACAAACTTAATGTTTATGAGTTCTATTTTTGTTATCTCCAAATATAATTTAAACAAATAATATTATATATAAACTTTTATATATTTATATAATCATATGACATTATATATAAATGTTTATTCTTTATTATATATATAAACATATTACATTATATATAAACATTGATATGTTTATATAAACATATAATGTTATATATAAATATTTATACATATGTATAAATGTTTATAAATATTAATACAACATTTACATAGACCTATCCATTTTAATATTTTTTTATTTAACAATTATATAACATATAAAATTATTATACATATTTATAAACATAATATATAAATTTTTATATAAATATAAAACATTTATAATGTTTATATAAATGTGATATATATATACTATATAATATTTATAAAAGTTTTACATAATATAATTATATATATGTAACATTTGTAAAAATATTTTAAACACAACATTATATCTAAACACTTGTATATTTATAAAAGTGTGAAGTTTTTTTAATGATTAATTTTTTTAATGTTTAATGGATTTCAAATCACCGGAAAGTTTTCTAGCTCTTAAAGTTGTTTATATATTTATTGTTTAATGCTTACTCTTCATCACTTATCTTATATGCAGGAGCATTTGATTTGAGATAACGCTTTCTACCCTTACACAACAAAATGAAACCTAAAATGTGATTTTTCACGTTGTCAAATAATTGAATGTCTTGTCCAATTATGTTCTTAAAGTTTTTTCTAATTATCTTATTGCAGGATTTTATGATGCGAATGTGTAATATTTTTCTTTAGTATTGTGTGTTCCAGATTATGATAAAATTAAAACCAAACTCATATAAGAGTAGAATTCAATAGATAAGAATATTATGACATTAAAGTTTGCAAAATCATGATATAGAGATTTCAATGAAGTAGAATTTAACATGGTTTTCATTAAATCAAAATTTTGCAAGGATTGTAGTAATCTAAAACCCTTCATCTATTATATCTGCTACTAAACTATATGTGTATAACTATATATAAATATTTGTATAACTATATAAAACTCTATATAATTAAATTTAATTATATTTGTAACTATGTATACATATATGTAAATCTATATATTTGTTTATAACTTTGTATACATTTATGTATAACTACATATAACTACTTGTATGAACACACACACACACACATAATTATATGTTTAACTATATACAACTATTTATAACTATATATACTAGATGTATAATAACATATAACTATAAATAATTCTACCTTACTATATGTATAACTATAAAAACTTTTTACATAACTATATTTAAATATATAATTAAGAACATATATTAAATATAAATTTTTATATATTAATATATAAAAATGTATTTTACTATATCTATACCTATACATAACTATATGTATAAATATATAAAATTATATGAAAAAATATATATACGTACATGTATAAATTTAAGTTTAACTATATGTGTAACTATATGTATAACCACATGTAACTATATTTATAATTACAAGTATAACAACATACAACATTATGTTTAACTATATGTGTAAAATATATATAAATATTTGTATAACTATATAACACTATATAATTAGATACAACTATATTCATTACTATGTATATGTATATGTATACATATATGTATATCTATATATATGTTTATAACTTTGTATATATTTAAGTATAACTACTTATAACTACTTGTATGAATATATCTATATATAACTATATGTTTAACTATATATAACTATTTATAACTATATATACTTTATGTTTAATAACATATAACTATACATATGTCACACTATAATGGGCCGTTCCGGCACAACATGGCCCTTTTGATGCCTCTATGTTTGACATTACTCATCAATAACAGTTTTAGTGGTTAATGAATCACATGAGTTGCTTTTACAAATATTATTGACTACTTGCTATTTATTTGTATTTTGAATTTTTTTCATCTTATTGATATTTTTGCTAAGTGGTTGGTGGCATGGGGTGTGGTTGATTCTAAAGCCTCTTCCACCTGTTAATGATACAAACCCATACAATGTGTTCAGGCCTCGAAAGATAGCCCACCGGCTCCATACAAGAAATGTATGTGGTCGAGTAATCTTTTATTATGCAATTAGAAGTTTTACAAGCAAATTTTATAGTTTTGTAAGCTGCTTCTCATGATGTGTTTAGATGCAATGGAGGGAAAATAATTTGCAGTCATTTAAAAATATCATTTGGTAAGTATGAAATTTATCTTATTGATCAACTCTTTCTATTTAGATTAGGGGTGTAATGTTGACATTAATAAGTTAACAAAAAATATTTTTTATCCTATTACAGTTTGCATCTCTTATAAGAGATTAATAAGTTACACATTCATCTTATCAAACACTGATCTATCAGAACCATCCTATGTATATTTTTTCTTATAAAAAAGTAAACATTATGAATCATAAATTGAGTAATTAATTATTTTTAAATATTATTTATTTTTTTTAATCTAACATATATTTTTCTATTATACTTTATTTTTGTCAATTGTTTTAATTTTTTAGTTAATATTTTTTTTTAAATTGTCTTTCATTTGAATTATAAATCATAAATTTTGAAAATAATTATATTTTGAGAAATTGTTTTTTTCAATTTTAAATCAAAGCAACAAATTAAATATTTTATTTTTAATCTTTTATTTTTAAATTTTTTACTCTCAAACATTTGCTATCTATCTAATTTTCAATTTAAATTTTTACTAGTTTCAATAATTAAGAAAGTATTATCTATATATAGCATATATCAATGTATCTATTTTCATAGTTGTCATGTTAGTTCATATATAACCATGACATGAAAATATCAACTTAACATTAAATCTTAATGTAATTTATAAATGTAACTAATTTACTTTACATCCCACATATAAAACATATTTGTTATATTACTTTAATATATATATCTTTATTGACATTAATATTATGTGGAAATATTTTTCTTCTTTTATGTAGACACCAAACCAACTATCAAAAAAATTATATTATGAATATTTTCTAAATTGATAAATACTCTGTACAAATATTTTTATTTATATATTTTTTTCATGACTTATTTAATCAAGTGTAAATACATAGTATTTTGGATATGCATTAAGTAGAGAAAGAAAGCAAAAGAGAGTGGAGAATCTTTGAAAAAAAGAAAAATAATTTTAATAAAAATGAAATATTGTATTTTGGATATATATAATCCTACGTATATGGTTTGGGGAAGCTCACAAGTCAGGTATTCCAAATCAATAAAAATCAAATAAAAAATATTAAACTAAAAATTGAACACTTTTCTCAAGTTAATGCATGCATATCACGTATTCATAGCTTGGAAGAGTGGGCAAAAAATTATGGTCCTCTAATAGCCTACATGAAGATGTTCTTACTCTGCTCACTGATAGGTATGTAGGTTGTAGTGATCAAAATATCCTAAATTTTCTTTCGATGAACTTAATTTAATCTTAATACACTTTTTTCGCTCATAGAACATTGAGTTGGCTGCAATGTGTTTAGCTATCTGGTTGTCAAAGTGAAATATCATCAATCTCTAAATTGGAATATAAAGCTCATTCAAAAAGTATTTAGTCCATTGAAGTTTATAAGTTGCTGATGTCATAGCTTTGTATTTTTTTTTATATACTAGATCTTGAAATAATTATTTTTCTTTTATTTTTCCATAAGATAATGTTATCTACCCAAAAATAAAACTAAAAATATATGTAATTTTTTGCTTTGTGATCGTAGAAGTCCAACTAGAATTTGAATATGTCTCTATCCAAATATGTTCATAATCTTTAATTAGTAATCGTATTTCTTGAATATTTTTTTCATATGCCTCACAATTTTAAGTATTGTATTCATATGAATATCTTTATGTAAATTTTAAAAATAACTAAATATACTGACATCATAGGCAAGACATATTTATTATTAGATAATTTAGTTTTATATGATTATTCTAAATATAGTTGAGTCAATTGACGAACCAACATATCTAGATAAGTCAATATTTATATCAAGTAGTAAGCCAACAGTGTACATCATGATATATCTTATCAGATAAAATATATAAAATATATTTTCTCTGAGAAAGATTTGTCATACTTCTTGAATATTTGATCTCAATACTAAAAAAAATCTTAGATATTTTAAATAATGTCTAAAACTTGGTTTTATGATTTTAGTTTAGATATATCAAACTGATTATCTCATGTATTTGGATCATTATCATCATATAAAATTAGTTTCACACACTAACATCTTGATCAACTTTAAAAAATAGAAAAATTTGACAAAATTTTATGACAAAATATAGTAAATATTGAGTCAAATTATTAAATCATGTCTTTGGAGTTTACTTGAGGCTATAAATTTCCTTTCATATTTTGTATATCATATATGTGGTCTCTACTTCTAGGAACAATGAATCCTAATGAATACTATATAAGCATTTTTTTATATAAATTATTATAAAGGAATGTATTCTTTATATCTAACTAATATATATTTTATATATGTGATGATAAATAGAAAGTAATAATCTATTAGTGGTCATGTTAATCATATGAAATAATGTCTTCCAAAAATTAATATCATAAGACTATGTAAAATCATTCATTACTAATCTACTCTTGTCAATCAATCTTTTCCTCATGCTCCTCTTTATTATATATATTTATCTATAATGTAATTGGAATGTCCAACTCATTATTCTAAATTGGATCAACTAATATGATATAAAACTTTTAAAATAGTTTGTGAATGTCTCCATTTAGTATATACATCTTCGGATTGGGATCATCAAGTCGTTTAATGTTGATTTCTATCTCTCTCTCTTGGAGAGATTTATATGTCATGTCCAGTTGAACATGATTGCTTTAGAAGTTCTTATTTTGTATGTATATATTAAAGGTCATTGTCTTGATGTGATGACAAGTATCTTTGTCAAAGGACAATAAGTCTTGGATTGAGATTTATTAGACAGAGCTTTTATTGATTTTTGAAGGAATATTATTGAGATATCAATATCTCATAAATCTTGCACTAAGTGAGAGTCTTGTATATTGAGTACAACCTCCAATGATATTAAAATTTTAAAAACAAATAAATAATTTATTGACTATCTCATGTTCATACTACATGATAATATAATGTAGCTAAGTGAAAATAAAACATTTGGTTGGGTTATATATTTATGAGAGTTATAAATATTTTAAAATTAGATGATTAATTGGAATCTTTAATTTTTTAAAATTGTATTTTAATTTTTTTATTGTCATCTTGTTTCTAAGACATATGATTGATGAAATATTAAGCATGCACACATCAAATTTCAATAAAATATTTTGTTCGAAAATAATAAATCAAAATGACATTACCATGTTTTCCAAAGATTTTTTGGAATATTATAGCATGTTATTTCATATCATATTTTTATTAAAATTTGCTTATTATATTACATTTTTTTGTAGTGGTAATGATTTTGGTTATTCTTTTCACGATGGTAATGCTTTTTTTTTGTAGTTCTTATTATTAGGAGTGAAACTAATATTAAGTATTTTTCATTCAAGCCTTTTTTTTAATTTTGAGGATTATGAGATAATTTATCAAACATATAGTATTAATAATCTTTTACAAATTAAAAATTGTCAGAGAATAAACAAATATCTAATTGTGATATTTTAATAATTTAGTACTCCTAGAAATTTTAAGAGTATGATAATGATGTGTTTTCATTAATATTCTCTTTATAGGTAAGTTTGGGTAGGTCCATTTTTTAGCTTGATTTAGGTAATTCTTTAGGTTGTCTTCAATATGGTTTTGTGTATGCTTTTTTAATGAAGATACTATTTCAAATACATTCATATGTTAAAATTTAATCATTTATCTTAGCTTGTATATATATATATATATGTGTGTGTGTGTGTGTGTGTGTGTGTTTGTGTATCCATGTATGTATGTATTGAACTTTATCCTGTAAAATCCAGTTGCAAATTTCTTGTGCCTCGTGTTTCCATGTTCGACGCAATTTCAAACAAACAAAGATAATTTTTGTAGCCTTAATTATGGCATTTGTTCCTTTTTTTATGCTTATGATAGAATATCTAGTTGTTTGATGTTCATCCTCCATAATGGGTATTTACGCTCTACTTTATGTAAATACTTGTGAAGGGAAGAGAAAAAGAATGAGGTCATATATGTATGTATGTATCCATGTATGTATGTATCCATATATGTATGTATCCATGTATGTATGTATTTATATATGTATGTGTCCATGTATGTATGTATGTATCCATGTATGTATGTATGTATTGAAATTTCATCTTGTAAAATCTAGTTGCAAATTTTTGTGCCCTGTATTTGCAGGTTCGACTTAATTTTGAACAAACAAAAATGATTTTTGCAGCCATGGTTAAAGTATTTTTTCTATTTTTATGCTTATGACATATACATATATACCAGTATATATGTAAATATACATATATTTGAGTATATATGTAAATATTTATATGTACATATATACTTAGTATATATACATATAAACTATTGAGAATTTGTACATATATACTTGTGTACACATATATACTCGTATATAAATACATGTAATGGTATATATGTACATATATACTATAGTATTATATTTAACTAGTGAAATGCTAGATTATATGCACATATATACTGTAGTATATATGTGCATATTTATTGAAGTATTATATATTTTTCAAAATATAACTTTTTTTATTTATTTTGATTTAATTTATTAGTTTAATTTTCGTACAGATATGTAACCGTAATGTTTTCCATAAGAAGCTTGTAGAAGAGAATAGATTTTTCACATGGCATGATGGTCCACGACTGGGACAGCTTTGTTGCAGCAGAAAGATGGGGACTGGAGGAGTTGGGGGATAGAAAGAAATGACAATTTCATGGATAGATTATATTTTATGCACTGTAATTACATACATTTTTAAATAAGTTGTAATAAAATTTTGTTATGTTTTTTTTAACTATGTAAAATAGTATATGAGAATAATTTATTAACTAATTTTAATTTTTTTTATTATAAATTATCATTTATAGATTTTTTATTTAATATAATATAAAAACATAAAATTATTTAATTAATTTTTTTGAAAAAAAAATTAATTAGTGAAAATAATTTTGGAATGAAAATTGCTAGGGAATTTTCCTTTGCTAATATAGCTAGAGAAATTCACTTGATAATTTAACTAGGGAATTTCCCTTGCTAATTTAGATAAGATAAATTACGAACCATCAAATTACGGTCAAAATTAACTAGGAAAATTATTATATTAGCTAAGGAATTTTTCGTCGCTAATAATTTTAAGCTAAGGACTCTTTCCTACATTAATTTTTAGTGACAAGCTCTTTAGCTGGGGAAAGGTTGTGTCACTAATCCATAGTTATATCTAGTTTAGCGATGGAAAACCCCCATTTAGCTAGGGAATTTTCGATAGCTATTTGGGATTTTATTATAGTGTATCTATCAATTTGTCTATCTATCTATTTGTCTATATGTCAATATGACTATATATCTATCTATCTATCTATGTATCTATCTGTCTATCTATCTATCTATGAATCTATTTATCTGTATAATTGCCTACTTGTTTATATGTCTATCTATCAATCAATCAATTAATATTTCTATCTATCTATATATCCTTCTGTCTGTATGTATATATGTCTGTCAATCTGTCTCTCTATCTATCTGTCTATCTATCTATCTATCTATCGTTATATCTATCTGTCTATGTATCTTTTGTGTGTGTGTGTATACATCTATCTATCTATTTGTTTATTTTTCTATAACCATATCTATCTATCTCACTATAAATTTATATGTCTATATGTCTAATTATCTATCTATCAAATTGTCTATCTATCTATCTATTTATCTATCTATCTGTCAATCTACATATCTGTCTATATGTATATATTTCCATCTATCTATCTATCTATCTATCTCTCTATCTATCTATATATCTATATATCTATCTGTTTAACTGTCTATCTGCCTATCTACAGATCTACCTATATGTCTATATGTCTATCTATCTAATAATCTATCTGTCTATCTATCTTTCTCTCAATTTGGCAATCTAAATATCTATCTATTTGTCTATCTATATTTTTATCTATCTATATATTTGTCTATCTATCTATATGTATATATGACTATCAATCAATCAATCTATCTGTCTTTCTGTCTATCTATTTATTTATCTATATATCTAACTAACTAACTATCTGTCTAACTATCTATCTATCTCTCTCTATAACTCTCTATCTTTCTATCAATCTATCTATATTTTTGTATATCTATCTATCTGTCAATCTATCTTTTTATCTGTCTATCTGTCTAACTATATATATATATATATGAATATATGTATATCTATCTATCTATCTATCAGTTTATCTGCCTATCTA
Source organism: Sapria himalayana (assembly GCA_029783825.1). Taxonomy (NCBI): domain Eukaryota; kingdom Viridiplantae; phylum Streptophyta; class Magnoliopsida; order Malpighiales; family Rafflesiaceae; genus Sapria; species Sapria himalayana. Next base: position 102,500 of record JAREIK010001344.1, on the reverse strand, counting down.
CTAATCTATCAATCTACTTATCTGTCTTTCTATCTACCTGTATATCTATCTATCTATCTATTTGTCTATTTGTCTATGCATCTATCTATCTATCTGTCTATCTGTATATCTGTCTATATATCTATCTGTCTGTCTGTCTTCTGTCTATCTATTTGTCCATGGGTCTTTATGTCTATATGTCTAACTTTTATCTTTATATTTATTTATTTGTCTCTCTATCTATCTATATGTATATCTGTCTATCTTTAAATCTAACTAACTATATATATGTCTATATATCTTCTGTCTATCTGTAAATCTATCTATATATCTATCTTATATCTATATGTCTATTTGTCTATGTGTCTGTCTATCTATCTATCTATATGTCATCTATCTATCTAACTATCTATCTACCTTTCTACCTATCTGCCTATATGTATATTAGTCTATATGTCAATATGTCAATCTATCTAGCTAGCTATCTATATGTCTATGAATCTTTGTATCTATCAATCAAGCTGTTTATCTATCTATCTATCAATTTATCTATCTAATTATCTATCTGTTTATAAATCAATCTATCTATCTGTATATCTTTCTATCTATTTATCTATCTGTCAGTCATTATATCTATCTACCTATTTGTCTATCACTTTTTCTTTCTATCTATCAATCTATTTGATTTTTTTATGTATCTCACATTCTATCTATCTTTCTATCTTTTTATCTATATATCTATCTATCTATATCTATCTATCTATTTATCTATCTATCTATTTGTCAATCAATCAATCTATCTGTCCATATTTCTATATGTCTATTTATTTTTCTATCTATCTAATTATCTATCTGTGTATCTATCTATCTGTCTATGGGTCTATCTGACTATCTATATATTTACTTATCTGTCTATCTATCTTCGATCTATCTATCTATTCATCTATTTGTCTATATATCTATCTATATTTTCTCTATTTTTCAAGCTGACTAACTGTCTATCTGTCTTATATATATATATATATATCTAACTGTCTATCTATTTATCTTTCATTTTGTCTATCTATCTATCAATCTATCTATGTATCTATGTTCGTATTTATCTATCTGTCTATATATCTATTTGTCTATCTATCTGTCCCTCTGTCAATCTGTATAAATATCTTTCTTTCTTATATCTATCTTCCAACTATCTATCTGTCTATCTATCTATCTGTCTATTTGGTAACTATCTATATGTCTATCTATCTATTTTTATATTTGTGTGTATATATATATATATATTTGGCTATTTGTTTATCTATAAATCTATTTTCAGTCTATATATCTATCTATTTATCTATCTATCAATCCATGTATCTATTAATTTGTCTATTTGTCTATCTATCTATCTATGTTTTTGTCTATCTATCTATTTATTTATTTGCCTATCGATATCTCACTCTATTATTCAATATTATATCTGTTAATCTGTCAATCTATCAATCTATCTTTCAATGTGTCTATCCATATATTTATTTATCTATTATCTATCTATCTATTATCTATCTATCTATCTATTTGTCTCTCTGTCTATCTATCTATCAATCTATATATCTAGCTATTTGTCTATCTATCTATTTATCTATTTATCTAACTATCTTAGTATTTATCTATCTTTCTATCTATCATTTGTCTATCTAACTATCTATCTATCTTTTTACCTATCTATCTATCTTTTTACCTATCTATCTATTAGTCTATTTGACTAACTATCTATCTGTCTTCTATCTATCTGTCTATCTAGCTTTCTATCTATCTGTCTATCTTTCTATCTAACTATATGTCTATCTGTCTATTTATTTATTTTTCAATCTTTTTATATTTATGTGTTTATCTATCTATCTATCTATATAACTATCAATGTGTCTATGTGTTTTTGTGTCTATCTTTTTATTTGTCTATCCGTTTATATGTCGATATCTCTATCACACTATATGTACATCTATCTATCTTTCTTTCATTCTAAATATTTATCTATCTATCTATATATTTATATATCTATCTTTTGATAAATCGATTGATCTATTGATCTATCTACCTGACTTATTACATATTTATCTATCTATCTATCTTTCTTTCTTTCTTTATTTCTTTATTTCTATTTGTCATCTATCTATCTATCTATTTATATATCTAGCTAGCTAGCTAGTAATCTATCTATTTATCTATTAATGGATCAATCAATCAATCTATCTATCTACCTATTTATAAATCTATCTATATCTCTATGTATCTTTCTAGCTATCTTTTTAACAAGCTATTTGTCCATCTAACTATTTATGTGTATATTTGTCTATATATATATATATATATATATCTATCTGTATATTTGTCTAATTATCAATCTTTCAATCTCTATATGTGTATATCTGTTTATCTATCTTTCTATCTATTTATTAATTTATCTATCTACCTATCAATCAATCTTTATAGCTATCTAACTATCGATTTATCTATGTATCTAACTTTCTATCTATATGTATATTTGTCTATCTATCTATCTAATAATCTATCTATCTATCTATCTAATAACTATTTATCTTTCTTTCTATCTCTCTATCTATCTAATAATCTATCTATCTATCTATCTCTCTATAATCTAATTATCTATATATCTATATATCTACCTATTAGCCTTTCTGTCTAATTCGTTATCTCTATATCTATCTTTCTGACTATCTATCTATCTATCTATATTTCAAAATAACTGTCTATCTATCTATCTGACTATATATATATATATATATATATATATATATATATATATATATCTATCTATCTATCTACCTATCTATCTACATGTCTATCTGTTTATTTGTCTATCTGCCTGTCTATCTATCTGTTGATTTCTCTATCTTTCTTTCTATCTATCTGTATATCAATTTTTTTGTCTATTTGTATATTGTTCTATCTGGCTATCTATCTTTCTATCAATCTAAATATCTATATATCTATCTCTTTATCATTTATATATCTATTTATCTATATGCCTTTATGGCTATCTAGATATCTACCTATCTATATATCTATTTATTTATGTATCTGTCTATATTTCTATATGTCTATATGTCTATATGTCTATCTGTCTATCTATCCATCTTTCTATCTTTTTATCTATATATATGTATATCAATCTATCGGTATATCTATCTATCTATGTGTCTATCTATCTATCTGTCTATCTATCTATCTATCTATGTGTCTATCTATCAGTCTATCTATCTATATGTCTATCTTTTTATCTATCTCTCTGTCTATCTGTCTATCTATCTATTTGTCTATCTATCTAATTGTTTAGCTATCTATTAATAATTCTATCTGTCTATCTATCTATAAGTCTATCATTTTATCTGTCCATCTATTTATCTGTCTATCTATCTATCTGTCTATCTATCTATTTCTCTATCTGTCTATTTGTCTATCTTTCTATTTGTCTATCTATCTATCTATTTGTCTATCTATCTAATTTTCTACATGTCTAACTGTATCTATCTGTCTGTCTGTCAATTTGACTATCTATCTATCTATCTATCTATCTGTCTATATGTCTATCTATCTTCTATATATTTGTCTATGTCTGTATTTGGCTATATGTCTAATTGTCTAATTGTTTATCTATCTATCTGTCTATCTATCTATCTATCTATCTATATGACTAAATTCTAACTGTCTATCTATCTATTTATATATCTATCTATATGTCTATCTATTGATCTATGTATCTATCAATCTATATCTTTATCTATCTATCTGTCTATCTATCTATATATATATATATAAATATGTCTGTTTATCTTCATGTATATTTATCTACCTATCAATCTATTTGTCTATGTGTCTATGTGTCTATGTGTCATGTGTCTATCTTTGTTTTTGTCTATCTGTCTATCTATCTATATGTTTATATATTTATCTATCTATCTGTTTATCAACCTATATATCAATATATCTATCAGTCTATATGTATATCAGTCTATCTGTCTACATGTCTATCTGTCATTCTGTCTATTTGTCTATGTGTGTATCTGCTTATCAGTCTATCATCCTTTCAATCTATCTATATCTATGTCAATCTATCTATCTATTAATCAGTCTATCTATCTATTAATCAGTCTATCTATTATCTATCTATCTATATGTCTGTATATTTATCTGTCTATCTATATAGCTATACATCTATCTATCTATCCATCTGACTATTTGTCTTTCTATCTATCTATCTGTTGATCTGTCTATTTCTTTATCTATCATCCTATTTGTCTATATGTAAATCTATCAATCTATCTCTCTATCTATCTATTTGTTTATATTTATTTCATTCTCTATGTCTATCTAGCAATCTAACTATCTTTCTATCGCGCACTCTAACTATCTGCCTATCTGCCTATCTACCTATCATTCTTTCATCATTTTAATCTATATGTCTCTATGTCTATCTATCAATCAATTAGTCTATTTATTTATCTGTCTATCTGTCAATCTATTTATCTGTTTGTCTCTCTATTTGTCTATCTATCTAGCTATATATCTATCTATCTATCCATGTGCCTATCTGTCTTTCTTTTTATCTATCTATCTGTTGATCTAGTCTATTTCTCTATCTATCTACCTATCTATTTATATGTATATCTATCAATCTATCTCTCTATCTATCTATTTATTAATCTATATATCATTCTATCTGTCTATCTAGCAATCTAACTATCTATCTATCTAACTACTTTATATCTATCTGTCTGTCTATCCTTGTTTCTATTTATCTATCTATAAGTCTATATGTATATCAATATATCTGTCTATCTATTTATCTATCTATCTTTCTATCTGTCGATCTGTCTATCTATCTGTCTATTTGTCTAATTGACCTATCTATTTGTCTATCTGTCTATCTATCTATCTATTTATCTATCTATCTGTCTATCTATCTATATATCATCTATCTATCTGTCTATCTATCTGTCAATCTTTCTATCTAAATAATTGTTTATCTATATATCTATCTATCTGTCTATCTGTCTATCTGTCTATCTGTCTATTTGTTTAATTTTTTATCTATTTATATATCTATCAATATATCTGTCTATATGTCTAAATGTCTAAATTTCTATCTATTTATCTATATATTTGTCTATCTATCTATCTATTGATATGTTGATCTATCAATCTATCTATCGAAATGTCTATCTATCTATTAGTATATATGTCGATCATTTTATTAGTCTATATGTCTAACTGTCAATTTGGTTATCTATCTATTTGTCAATCTATTTATCTGGCTATTTTCCAATGAGTCTATCAGTATATTTATCTATATGTCTATCTATCTATATGCCTATCTATCTCTCTATCTATTATTTGATCTATCTATATTTCTATCTCTCTATTAGTCTATTTGTATATCTGTTTATCAATCTATCTATCATTCTATCTTTATATATGGTTATCTATCTATTTACCTAACTATCTATCTATCTATTTATCTATCTATATGTCTATTAGTCTATCTATCTATATGTATATCTATCTATCTATTTATCTATCTATCTGTCTATCTATATTTTTGTCTATCTAATCTATCTATCTATTTGTCTACATGTCTATTAGTCTATCTATCTATCTGTCTACCTGTCTCTCTATTTCTCAATCTATCTAACTTTTTATCTATCTATCTATATATCAGTATATCAATCAATCTGTTTATCAATTTATCTGTCTATCTTTCTGATTATCTATCTATCTGTTTGTCTATATATATTTATGCCTAAATGTTTATCTGTCTATTTGTCTATCTGTCTACTTGTTGATCTATCTATCTATATGTCTCTTTTATATCTACGTGTCTATCTATCTATTTGTCTTTCTATCTGTCTATCTATCTATCTTTCTTTCAATCTAATTGTCTATTTGTCTATTTGTGTATCTATCTATATGTTTATCTATTTATCTATCTATTTATCTATCTATCTATTTATCTGCCTAATTATCTATTTGCCTATCTTTCTATATATTTATCTATCTATCTGCCTATTTATCTATCAACCAATCTTTCTATCTATTTGTCAATATGTCTTTCTATCTATCTTTCTGTCTATCTATCTATCTAGCCATCTACCTATCTAGCTATCTACCTATCTATCTATCTACCTACATGCCTGCCTATGTACCTATATATATATATATATATATCTATTTTTCTATCTTTATATCTATCAATCTATCTATTTATCTATCTATCTTTCTTTCTTTATATCTGTTTACCTATCTATTTGTTTAACTATCTATCAATAAATCTATCTATCTATTTATTTATTTCATTATATATCTATCTATTTATCTATCTATTTCTATATATATATATATATATATATATATCTATCTATCTATCTATCTATCTTCCTATCTTTCTATTTGGGTATCTGCCTATCTAGTTATCTGTCAATTTTTCTTACTATCTATCTCTCTATCTTTCTATCTATCTCTTTATTTATATATCTGTCTATGTATCTATTATTCTGAATAACTATCTGTGTCTATCTGTATATCGATCTATCTATCTATCTATCTATCTATCTATATGTCTATCTGTCTATCTGTCTATTTGTCTATTTCTCTATCTCTCCATCTATTTTCATATACATGTCTATCTCTCTATTTGTCTATATGTCTATCTATCTGTTTATCTATCTACCTATATATCTATGTATATATCTTTCTTTATTTCTATTTGTCTATCAATCTATCTATCATTTTGTCTATCTATCTATCTATCTATGTGTCTGTCTAAATGCCTACATGTCTATCTGTGAATTGATTTATTTGTCTATATGTCTATCTATCTATCTGACTATGAGCCTATCTACCTATAAGTCTATAAGTCTATAAGTCAATATGTATATCTTTCAATCTATATATCAGTATATTATCTATCTATCTAACTGTCTGTCTATCTGTCAATTTTTCTATCTGTGTTTTAGTCTATTTTCTATTTGTCTATCTATCTATCTATCTATATGTATATCTATTTATCTATTTGTCTATCCATCTATCTGTCTATTTATCTATCTATCTGTCTGTCTGTCTATCTATCTATATGTTTACCTATTTATCTAAATTTTTGTCTATTTATTCATCTGTCTATATGTCTATATACTATCTGTCTATCAGGCTATTAATCTTCTATCTATCTATATATCTATCTATCTGTATATCAATCTATTTATCTATCTATTTATCTCTTTATCTATCTATCTATCTGTCTGTCTGTCTGTCTATCTATTAATTTTCTATCTATCTATCTATCTATCTATCTCTATCATTCTATTTGTCAATCTGTCTATCTATCTTTCTATCTATGAATCTGTCTATATATATATATATATATATATATATATATATATATATATATATATATATATCTGTTTGTCTGTCTATCTTTCTTTCTTTCTATATGTTTATCTATCTATCTATCTATTTATCTATCAATATATCTTTCTATTTATCTATCTATCTAACTATTTGTCTATCTATATATCTATCTATCTATCTCTCACACACTCTCTCTATCTATCATACTATATATTTATTTATTTTTCTATTTATCTACAATCTACTTATCTGCTTATCTGTCTATCTAATTATCTATTTATCTTTCTTTTTGTCTATTTACCTATCTATTAGTCTATCTGTAATGCCCAAAAAATGTTATTGACAAATTAATATGATAAATGTTAAATTGAGCCAAACTTATGTTTTTCTAAGAAATTAAGAAATGATTAAATGATATTTGATAAATCTTAAATGATATATGTTTATGTGAATAAATGTCAAGTGCAAATGAATATGTGAATATATATTTGAATATTATATGTTAAATAATAAATTGACTAAACCTGAAAAACTAACTAATAGAAAAAGTCCAAAATGAGAATTTGATAAATGAGGACCTAAAGGTCATATATTAATATGTTTATATATCTAAGTATTATTATGGGAAACTTGAAATACAAATAAAATAAAATATTGGCTATATAGTATTTAAAGCAAATTTAGGCAAAAATGACTTATGTTCATATTTGCTCTAAGAGCTCATTAGAGCAAAAACGTTTTTGTAGTTGATAGAGATGAAGGGCTAGGGTTTGGAGAGGAAGATCAAGACCTTGGTGGATGATATTTCAATTAGTTCAGAATCTTTCAAAAGGAAGAAGGAAGAAGCTAGAAAGGGCAATTCCATGTAATTTTAGTTATGTAAACACAAACCATAGATTTTCTTTGATGATGTTTGGGTTGGGAAAACCTTAAATCATCTATGCAATATTCTTGTGATTGGTTGAAGATTATATTAAGATGTTATTAGGAGTGATCGATGTGATTTATTTTGAGTTTTGAGGTGTCCTGGAAAAAAATCACGAAGAGGAAATTATGGTGTTTCAAGGGAGATGCTATCAAAACCTTTCCAATCCCATATTTCTGGTTTGATAATAACTTGGTCATTTCTATCTGAATTGAGTGATTCAAATTTCCAAGTACACTAGACTTATAGTAGAAAAAATTACTTGAACTAATGGTATACAAATTGTAACTTAAAAGTGCCTATAAATACTTCAAAGTGGAGCGATGTGCAAGACAAATCTGCTTCTATTTTTGCAAATTATAGTAGTCTTAATATACAATTCCATAACTTGAGTTTTTATGATCCAAATTGGATGATTCCAATTTACATATCTAACTTGAGTTTTAAGAATAATAGTAGGTAACCGAGTGAGTTGGTCATACCGACCAATTTGGCATTAAAATGTGTAACTTGAGTTTGGATGATCTAAATGAGATGATTCAAATTCCTAATGAAAATAGACTCATAAATATATCATTTTTTATGAAACAAGCATGAGCAAAATGTGGCTCATGTATTCCTAGAAAAATCATGCAAGTGAAGAGGTATTGGGGAGACACCAACCCCAACCAAATATCCTAGAATAAACAACTAATATTTTTTTCTTTGTTAGTTCTTTGATTGTGACATATGTGTGATGAATTCAGGGCTAAAGAAGAGAAAAGCCCGAATTGAGGTCAATATTTCTGAGCACAGGAATCAAAGGACAAACATTCTTTTGGTTTGTTCTTACTTGTTCTCTCTGTGTTTCAAGTTTATGATTGTTCTCCACTTATTTATCTCTAATTCCTAAGTGTTTGAAAGATTAAAAAATAATTTGAATTGTTGAAATGATTTATAAAAAAAGTATATAGATTTATTTTAAATTGATTTGAGAAAATCGATTGTGAAATGAATTACATATGAAAAATTACATGAGTATTGAAAATGAATTGTTTGACAAAAGTACATATTATAGCATATTTTTCTATGAGTGATTTGAAAGCCCTTAATAGAATGATTAACAATGAATTCAAATAAAGGATAGATTGGTATACCAATAAGGGTCAAATTAGAAGTACTGCGAACAAAGGTATGAATGTGTCAATCAGATCCATATACCAGCGAGATAGTATCGGTAATGTTTACAAATTGATTATTAATAACCAATAGCAGTTCAATGGGATAGTATTGTGTTATTAAACAAATGTTTTTTTAATGGCCTATAGCCTAGTGGGACCATGCCAATGATTACCTTATCTTGTATACTAAAAACATCAGTTAAATTTGTTAAGGGCAGAACTAAAATGACTTTGAGATTGTTGACATATTGGAATTAAATGCATGATTGCAAATTGAAATGATAAGAAAATTTGGGAATGCATAATTTGTGTTTTTAAATGATTTACTACATATGAAAGTGCATATTTTGAATAATCAATGATACTTAAATGATGTATATGAAGTGAATATATGTATTGTAATTACATTGATCATTCAATAAGACTCAAAAGCATTATTTAGTGAAATTGCATTATGTGACTTAAACTAAATTGAAAGAATGGAATTGTATAGAACAACTAAGCATTAAATGTAGTGTATTGTTTTTATAAAAGAGTAGGTTCCGAGTAAATAAAAAAGAGGGGTAATATCGAGAAGTGCAGAGTCATTGAGAAGCATTGAGGAGTATGCTCCGTAATATGAATAAATATCATTTTGAGAATGACTTTATTTTGTATTTAAAAGGGTAAACACTAAAACAATATTGTATAATAATTTGAAAGGCAAGGTTTACCATTTTGTAAATGAATTGATTAAATGTTATTTGTCCTACGTAGTGAATTAAAATGCTTCCACAAATTTGAAATGATGAATGAAATGAGTTTTTAAAATGGGTATAACACAATCTGTATATCTATGTATCATTCTATATATATATATATATATATATCTATCTATCTATCTTTTTAAATATCAGTTTATTTGTATATCTGTCTATATTTCGATCTGTTTATCTATCTATATATCTATCTATATATCTATTTCTCTATTTGTCTATCTATCTTTTGTTTATCTATCCATCTATGAATGTGTCTATCTATCTATCTGTCTATGTATCTATCTATATATCTGTCTATATATCTATCCATATATTTATCTATTTGTCTATCTAACTATCTATCTATATGACTATATGTCTATATGTCTATCTATCTATATATTGATCTATATATCTATATATCTATATATCTATATATCGATCTGACTATCTTTTTAAGAACCTATCTATCTATAAGTATATAAGTCTATATGTCTATCAATCTATCTATATATCTATTGTCTATTTGTCTATCTACATGTCTATTTGTCTAAATGTCTATCTAACTAACTATTTATATGTCTATTTATATGTCAACCTATTTATCTATCTATCTATCTATCTATTTGTTTATCTATCTATCTATCTATGTAATTAACTAATTGTCGAATTGTCTATTTGTCTATATATTTATCTATCTATCTGTCTATCTGCCTATTGATCTATCTCTCTATCTATCTATCTATATATTTATCTGAATATCTGCCAATCTACCTATCTGTTAAGATGTCTATAAGTCTATATGTTCATCTATCAATGTGTCAATCTATCTATTTGTCTATCTATCTATTGTCTAATTGCCTATCTATATGTCTATCAGTCTATTTATCTATCTGACTATATATATAACTATTTATCTATCTATCTATCTATATATCTAATTGTTTATCTATCTATATGTATATATATATATATATATATATATATCTAAATATATATCTGTCGATCTACCTATTTATCTATCTATCTGTTTATCTAGCTGTCAATATGTCTTTCTTTCTATCTGTTTATTTGTCAATCTTCCTAGTCTATCTGTCTATCTTATTATCTGTCTATCTATCTGTCTGTCTATCTGTCTATATATATATATATTTATCTGATTATTTTCCATCTACCTATCTATCTATAAGTCTATATATCTATCTATCAATTTGTCTATCTATCTATTATCTATTTATCTATGTATCTGTCTAAGTGCCTAGTTGTCTATCTGTTTATCTATCTAACTATCTATTTGTCAATCTTTCTATCTATCTATATAGCTGTCTATCTATTTATCTATCTATCTGTGTATCTGTCTATATGACTATCTATCTATCTATCTGTCTATTTGTCTATCTCTCTATCTATCTGTCTATATATTTATATTTATATTGATCTGTCTATTGATCTATCTATCTATCTATCATCTATCTATATATATATATCTGACTATCTGCCTAGCTGCCTATCAATCTATAAGTCGATAAGTCTTATGTATATATGTTAATCAATCAATCTATCTATATGTCTATTGACTATTTGCCTATCTAAATATCTATTTGTCTATATGTCTATCTATCTAACAAACTATCTATCTATCTATCTAATTGTGTATCTATTATTTATATATCTGTCTATCTATCTATTTATCTATCTATCTATCTATCCATCTATATATCTATCTGTCTATCTGTGTATCTATATATCTGTCTATATATCTATCGGTCTATCAGTCGTCTATATATTTGTCTATCTGTCTATCTATATATATGTCTGTCTATCTATCTATCTATCTATCTACCTATCTATCTGTCTATCTGTCTATAAGCCAATATGTAAATTTGTCTATCTATATATCTATTTATGTGTCGATATGTCTATATGTCTATTTGTTTATCAGCCTATCTATCTATGTGTCTATCTGTCTATCTATCTATCTATCTAATTGTCCATTTGTCTTTTTGTATATCGATATTTCTATCTATCTAGCTATCTATCTTGTAATTTGTTTATCTATCTATTTGTCAATCAATCTATCTATCTGTCTGTCTGTTTGTTTGTCAATCTATCTATCTATATGTCTATCTCTTTATCTTTGTAAATATCTATATATCTGTATATCTATCTATCTATCTCTCTCTCTCTCTCTATCGATCTATTTAACTAACTATCTATCGATCTATGTATCAGTTGATCTATATATATATATATATATATATATCTCTCTCTCTCTCTCTCTATCTATCTCTCTATGTATCTGTCTATATGTGTATTTGTCTATCTATCTATCTATCTATCTATTTGCCTATCTGTCTATCTTTTTATATCTCTGTATATCTCTCTATCTGTCTATCTATCTATCTGTCTATCTATCTATCTTCTATCTATTTGTCTGTCTATCAATCTGTCTTTATATCTATCAATCTATCTTTCTATCTATCTGTCTTTCTATCTATTTGGCTGTCTATTTGACTTTCTATCTATCTATCTGTCTATATATTTATATATCTATCAATCTATCTGACAATCTATCTATCTTTCTACTTATTTATCTGCCTATGTGTCTATCTTTCTATCTATCTCTCTTTTTATTAACTATCTTCGGTCTATCTGTCAATCCGTCGATCTGACTATCAGTCTATGTGTCTATCTATCTATCTATCTATTTTTATTGCTATCTGTTTATCTAAATTTTTTCTATCTTTGTATCTAATTTCCTATCTATCTATATTTCTATATGTTTATCTGTCTGTCTATCTATCTATCTATCTATCTACTTATTTGTATATATTTCTATCTATCTGTCTATTTTTATATCAGTCTATATATCTATATATCTATCGATATGTCTATTTATCTATCTATCTACCAATAGGTCTATTTATTTGTCAATTTTTCTATTTGTCGATATGTTGATCTATCTATCATCTATATGTCTATATGTGTATCTACCTATAAGTTTATCAGTTTATCTATCTATGTATCTATCTATCAGTCTATCTATCTAATTGTCAATTTGTCTATCTATATATCTAGCTTTCTATCAATTTATCTATGTGTCTATCTATCTATCTATTTGTTTGTCTATTTGTTTATCTTTCTATTTATCTATCTATCTATCTTTCTATCTATCTATTTAACTATATATCTATCTATCTATCTGTCTATTTGTATATTTGTCTATCTATTTATCTATCAATATATCAATCAATCTATCTATGTATCTATCTATCTATCTATATATATATATCTATATATGTCTATATGATTAGCTGGCTATCTATTTATCTATCTTTCTATCTATCTATCTTTCTATAAGTCTATATGTTTAATGTCTATCTGTCTATCTATACATCTATATGTAGATCTATCTGTCGATCTATCTCTCTATGTGTCTATATATGTTTATTTCTTTCAATCTATATATTTGTCTATTTATCTATCTGTCTATCTATCTATCTATCTATTCATCTATCTATTTGCCTCTCTATATATCTATCTTATCTATCGATTTGTCTATTTGACTATCTATCTATCTATCTAGCTAATGAACTAACTATCTATTTATCTATTGATTTGTTTATCTATATATTTGTATATCTATCTTTCTGTCTATCTTTCTATCTATCTATCTATTGATTTTACTATCTATCTATATATCTATCTATATATCTATCTATATATCTATCTATCTTCTGTATATCTATCTATCTGTCTATCTGTCTATCTATTTATCTATCTATCTATTTATCTATCTATCTATTTATCTTTCTATCTATTTGCATTTTGTCTAATTATCTATCTTTTATCTGTCTATCTAGCTATATGATTATTTGACTATCTATCTATCTATCTAACTATTTATCTATCTTTCTATTAGTCTATATGTCTATAAGTCGATATGTCTATATGTCTATATGTTTATAAGTCAATATGTCTATATGTCTATCTTTCATTCGACCTATCTATCTATCAAGCTATATGTCTATCGAACTGACATCTGTCTATATTTCTATATGTCATATGTCAATCCTCCTTTCGGTCTATCGGTCTATCTATTTATTTGTCTATTTATCTATCAATATATCAGTTTATCTATCTATCTAAATATTTATCTATATTTCTATTTATCTATTTATCTATCTGGCTATCTATATGTCTATCTATCTATCTTTCTTTCTCTCTATCTATCTATCTGTCTATCTGTGTATCTGTCTATCTTTCTTTTTGTATATATGTATATCCATATATCAATCTATTTATTTATCTATTTGTGTATCGGTCTAACTATCTATCTGTATATCTATCTTTCTATCTATATAGCTATATGTCTATCAATCAATCAATCTATCTATCTATATGTCTATCTATCTGTATATCTATCTATCTATCTATCTATTTATCTATCTATCCTTCTATCTATCTATCTATCTATTTATCTTTTTATCTATCTATATGTCTGTCTATCTATCTATATGTCTGTCTATCTATCTATATGTCTATATATCTATTTATATGTCTGTCTATCTATCTATATGTCTGTATATCTATCTATATGTCTGTCTATCTATCTATCTATATGTCTAAATGTCTATCTATCTATCAATATTTCTATATATATATATATATATCTTTATATTTATCTTTATATCTATCTATCTATCTTAATATCTATCTTTGTATGTATGTATGTATGTATCTATCTATATGTCTATCTTTCTAACTATATATCACTTAATATTTTTATCTATCTATATATCTTCTAACCATCTTTCTATCTTTCTATCTATTTATATATCTATATATCTATCTATCTATTAATATGTCTATTTGTGTACCTATCTATTTGTCAATCTATCTATCTATCTTTATGTCTATTTCTTCATCTATAAATTTATCTATATGTTTATCTGCAAATCTCTTTATATCTCTAACTTACTATATGTCTATATGCCTATATGTCTATCTGTGTATATATCATTCTATCTTTCTATCATTCTAACTATCTATGCATATATCTATCTATATGTCTATCTATCTATCTATCAATTTATCTGTATATCTATCTATTTGTATATCTATCTATCTATATGGCAATCTTTCTATTTGTCTATCATTCTATCTATCTATCTATTTGTCAATATATATATTTGTCTATCTATTTGTCTATATGTATATCTATCTATCTATCTGTCTATCTATCAATCTACCTTTCTGTCTATCGGTATATTTGTTTATTTGACTATTAGTCTATTAGTTTATCAATCTATTTGTCTATCTATTGATATGTCTATCTATCTATCTATCTATCTATCTATATATCTATTTGTTTGTCTGTCTATCTATCTATCTATCTATCCGTCTATCTATCTATCTATCTATTTGTATATCTATCTATGTATATATCTATGTATCTATCTAAATATCTATCTATCTGTATGTATGTCTGTCTGTCCATCTATCTATCTATATATATGTCTATCTATCTATCTACATATCAATCTATCTGTCTGTCTATCTATCTATGTATCTGTCCATCTATCTTTCTATCTATCTGTATCTATATACATACATACATACATACATACATACATACATATATATATATATATATATATATATATATATATATATCTATTTATCTATTTGTCTATTTGTGTATCTATCTATCGGTATATGTATCTTTTTGTATATCAGGCTATATGTATACAAATCAATCAATCATTCTATCTATATGTCTATCTATCTATCTATCTGTCTGTCTGTCTATCTATCAGTATATCTATCTCTCTATCTATCTGTATTTCTATATATGTATATGTCTGTCTGTTTGTCTATATGTTTGTCTATCTGTCTATATGTATGTCTATTTATCTATGTTACTATATGTTTATCTATCTATCTATATGTCTATCTATCTATATATATTTATATAATCTTTCTTTATATCTATCTATCTATCTATTTATCTATCTATCTGTCTGTCAAACTATCAATATGTCTATCTATCTAACTATATATCACTTAATATTTCTATCTATCTATCTATCTTCTATCTATCTATCTTTCTTTCTATATATTTATCTATTTATTTATCTATCTATTAATATGTCTATTTGTCAATCAATCTATTTGTCTATCTATCTATCTATCTATCTGTCTATTTGTTTATCTGTAAATTTATCTATATGTCTATCTGTCAATCTCTTTATATCTTTAATTTACTATCTGTCAAGATGTCTATATGTCTATCTGTGTATCTATAAATCTATCTATCTTTCTTTCTAACTATCTACGTGTCTATCTATCTATATGTCTATCAATCTTTCTGTCTATCTATCTTTCTGTCTATCAATCTATCTGAATATTTGTCTATCTATTTATCTATCTAACTATATAGCAATCTTTATATTTTTTTATTATTCTATCATTCTATCTATCTATTTATATATCAGTATTTTTGTCTATCTATCTATCAATCTATTTGTCTATCTATCAATTAATTTATCTGCCTATATGTTTATCTGTCTAACTTTCTATCTGTATATATCTCAAATCATCTATCTTTCTATTTATCTATCTTTCTACCTATCTATATGTCTAAATATTTATATATTTATCTATCTGTGTCTATCTTTTAATCTATCTATCTATCTATCTGTATATCAGTCTATCTATTTATCAATCTATCTATCTTTCGGTATATCTATCTATCTATCTATCTATCTATCTATGTATCTATTTATCTATTTATTTGTGTATCTATCTGTATGTCTTTCTATCTAACTGTATATCAATTAATATTTCTATCTATCTATTTATCTTCTATATATATCTATCTACCTACATATATATATATATATATATATATATATCTATCTATCTATTAATATGTCTATATGTTTATCTTACTATATGTTGATTTGTTTATTTGTATATCTCTTCATCTCTCTAACTTACTATCTGTCTACATGTCTAAATTTTTATCTGTGTATCATTCTATTTATCTTTTTGTCTCTCTATCTATCTGTTAATCTTTTCATCTGTCTATGTATCTATCTGTCTATCTATATATCTATTTATCTATCTATCTGTCTATCTGTATATCAGTTTATCTATCTATCTATCCATCTATTTATCTGTTAATCTCTCTAAACATCTCTCTTTCTATATTTCTATCTGTCTAACTATCAATTTGTCTATTAGTGTATCAGTCTATCTATTTATCTTTCTATCTGTTTATTTACATATCTAAAAATCGATCTATTTTTCTATGTATCTATCTATCTATCTATTTATTTATTTATCTATCTATCTGTTCTATATATCTTGTCTAACTTTCTGTCAATTAATTTGTTTATCTATAGATCTTTTTATCTATCTATATATCAATATATTATCTATATATCTACTATTTATTAATATGTCTATCTATCTATCTCTATATCTGTCTATCAATCTAGCTATCTATTTGTGTATCTGTCTATCTCTCTATCTATCTATCTATATGTCTATCTGTCAATCTATAAAGCTATATATAAATATTTATCCATCTATCTGTCTATCGGTCTAACTTGCTATATGTCTATATGTCTATATGTTTGTGTGTGTATCTTTCAATCTATCTTTATATCTATCTATCTAATTGTCTATCAATCTTTCTATCTCTCAATATGTCCATCTGTTTATCTATCTATTTGTCTATGTGTTTATCTCTCTATATGACTATTTGTTTATCTATCTATTTGTCTATCTATCTATTTGTCTATATGTCTATTTGTCTATTTGTCTATCTATCTATCTATTTGCCTATCTGACATTCTTTTCATTTGACTATCTATCTATCACTACAATAAAATGTCAGTTTATCTCGGCAAATTCTCTATCTATTTAGCTAGGGATTAGCTTGGGAATAGAAATGAAAATTTTATTTTACATAAAAATAAAATTTTGCGACATATTAGTGATTGATTATCGATGGAAATCATTGATTGAAAACTTTCCATTGCTAATATTTTGTAGATTTCCACGCACAAAAGGGGGAACTTTAGCAACGGATTTAGCGACAATATTTCCCTTTCTAATTATAATGAAATAAAATCTATCGCAAAATAAATATGTGAAATTTTTTTTACTATTTTATATTTAATTACAAGTGATTATACCTTAAATTTTATTTTTCACAAAATCTATGCATTTAGGTAGGGATATTTCCCTAGCTATTTGGGCTGGTGATAATTTTCGTCACTAATTTTTAATAATTTAATATTTTTTAATTTATTATTTGTTTTAATATTTTATTTAATTTTGTATATTAAAGGTACGTATGCCAAGTCCTATAGATGAGCATACCTTGAAAGACACGTTCTCATCATATAATTATAAAAATAGATTTTTATAAATAAATAATATAAAAAATATATAAATACATAAAAAAGTAATATTAATAAAGACTAATAACTATTTTTATGATTATAAAATTTTTAAAAATTTATACAAAAAATTGTTCTAGAATTTTTAAATTTAAAATTTTGTATTAAAGAAAAATTAAATAATTAATTCTATAAAAATAATTAATCATATGATAATTAAAATATATTTATAAAAATATTGAATTAATGAAAAAACTAGTAAATATTAATATTATTTTAAGTAAAAAAATAGTTTTATGGTTATAGGAAACTTTTAATAATATAATTACTAATAAATTTAAAAATTTTGAATTATAATAAAAATTTCAAAATTTTCATAATATTTAAATGAAAATAAATTAATATTTAAAGATAAATACAGAGGTGTTTGCCCTTACTGAAATTTATAAGAATTAAATAATTGATTTAGATTTTTACTATTAGCTTTAAATATTGTCTTTATAATATATAAAAATTATAAATTTTTATTAATAATCAACACACTTTAAGTAATTTTTATAATTTTATATTTTATAAATTATATCAAATAATATGAAATTTTATTCCTTTAATATTATTTCATATAATCTTCATAAAAATTAATATGAATTCTTAGAAATTTATAAACTTAAATAATATATATTTATATATATTTTAACATAAAAAGTATTTATAATTCTAATGAAAGTGGCTTGAAGACCAATAATATTTTCTTGTGTGCCTTGCTATATTAAGTTTACAAATTTTGTAGTCATTTGATTTGTTTTTCTAAATGGAAGGCCAAATATCTATTTTTTGAAATTTTTTATTTATTTATTGTTTAATTAATTTGATAATTAAAAATAGAAAGATGTTTATTTTTCATGTGTGTCTTGCTACATGCACATTAACTTGTTGAAAATAATTTAGTGAGTAAAAAAAAGATGAGTCTTTATGTTTTATATATATTTATTGTATATTAAATGTTTTGATAATGTAAAATTAAAACATAATTGGAATTTTAAAACCTAATAAAACTTAATAAATTTAATAGTTAGTGAAAACTCTAAGTCTTTAACTCTCTCCATCAGCCTCTCTCTCTCTCTCTGACTCCGACATATTCAAAACGAAACAAAAATCATGAATGTCCATTGAAACATATGGCTATGGTTTGGGAAACACTAACGTTGTACGACATCGATACATCATCATAGCAATGGCATACCCATGAAAAAAAACCGATCTTTAAGGACTGGAAGTAATTTGCATAATGCTAGTTTTACTGAACTCCAATGATGACAGAGATAAATCTAAATCAGTGCTATCACAATAGCCTCCCAGCAAGTCTCCTTCTTATTGAGTAAAATCAAGGGTGTCAATCATGCTAGGCCAGCACTGCTCAATAATTATGTGAATTGCTCGGCAGCACCCGGGTCCTAAATGAATTTCTCCATTGAGGAAAAAAAGAATGATATCTCTTGTGCACTCTTTAAGCTAGAGCAAGGAGTCCCAGCAATTTTATGATTCGTCTTCTTGTTTCAATCGAGCAACGAGCATGGACCTTGATCATTCATTGAGTGTTCTCACTGTGGCCGTGGAGTGACAACTCGCTGCAACCAGAAATAACCAGAGGATGAACTTGAACTCGTCGGTCATTTAAGGATTCTCAGAGATTGGCAGAGGGTTTGTAGTAATCTAAAGTCCTTCATCTATTATATCAGCTACTAAACTGTATGTTTATGTACATTCTTTATACAGATGTCGCACTTTAGCATTGTTTCTTTTTTGTAATTGTTGATTTCCATCATGATATTGGTTATGAATATGATCACTTATAATTTCTTCAAAATAGAGACTAATAAGCTTGTGTATTCAAAAAAAAAGTGAAATGCTTAATATGGTCTAATCATGTATATAATATAGCTCTAATTGCTTTAATTTGTAAAGGTGAAGATGAAATAAAATTATTTGTGAGGATTAAAATTGACATTTGTTAGGATTATAAATGATGATGTTCTTTAGCACATTTTAAAATAAATCATGTTTGAGATAAAATTGAATTGAAAATAAAATTTTTATAATTAATTCAGGCCAAGTGGAGGTAATGATGATATTTTGGATTATCTTTATATAATGATATATTACAATTAAATAAGATAAAATAATACGTTAAAATGAAAATGTGAACATATAAATAATGAATTACTTTTTACATTTTCTCTTTAAAGCTCATCCATGCATTTTCCTATAATTTCGGAGTCATTCCATGCATATCCTTATAAATTACTTATTATGACGTATTTTGCTATGATGATAAGCCTAATGTGAGTGATCCACTGAACACAAAATATGAGTCTTGATATGAAGAGAAACTGAGGGTTAAGAAACATTATAATCACAACTTTATAATATAGATTAAATTTATACATCTATAGTTTTTCTCATATGAGACATTATCATGTCAGCTGATTTAGTTATTCTATGTAATGAATCAAAAATGTGTTCTACTCAGTTCAAATTATTATGTATAACTATTTATAACTATATATACCATATGTATAATAACATATAACTATAAATAGATGTATCTTACTATAAGTATAACTATAAAAACTTTATAACTATATTTAAATATATAATATACAACATATATTTAATATACATTTTTATATATTAGTATATAAAAATATATTTTACTATATCTATACATATACATAACTATATGTATACATATATAAAATTATATGAAAAAAAATATATACCTACATGTATAAATATAAGTTTAACTATATGTGTAACTATATGTATAACCACATGTAACTATTTTTATAATTACATGTATAACAACATACAACATTATGTTTAACTATAAGTGTATAAATATTTGTATAACTATATAAAACTTTATATAACTAAATATAACTAAATATAACTATAATTGTAACTATGTATACATATATGTAGATCTATATATATTTTTATAACTTTGTATACATTTATGAATAACTACATATAACTACTTGTATGAATACATACATACATACATATATATATATATATATATGTTTAACTATTTATAACTTTATATACTATATGAATAATGATAAAAACTTTATACATAACTATATTTAAATATATAATCTACAACATATATTTAATATACATTTTTATATATTAATATATAAAAATGTATTTTACTATATCTATACCTATACATAACTATATGTATAAATATATAAATTATATAAAAATATATATATACCAATATGTATAAATATATGTATAACTATATGTGTAACTATATGTATAACTACATGTAACTATATTTATAATTACATGTATAACACCAAACAACATTATGTTTAGCTATATGTGTATCACTATATATAAATATTTGTATACCTATATAAAACTCTATATAATTAAATATAACTATATTTGTAACTATGTATACATATATGTAAATTTATATTTTTGTTTATAACTTTGTATACATTTATGCATAACTACTTGTATGCATATATCTCTATATATATAACTATATGTTTAACTATATATAACTATTTATAATTATATATACTATATGTATAATACCATATAACTATTAATAATTGTATCTTACTATATGTATAACTATATAAACTTTATACATAACTATATGTATAAATATATAAAATTATATGAAAAAATAATTATACCTACATGTATAAATATAAGTATAACTATATGTGTAACTATATGTATAACCATATGTAACTATATATATAATTACATGTATAACAACATACAACATTATGTTTAACTATATGTGTATAACTATATATGTATAACCACTATAATAGTGGTGTATGCATAAAAGGCTCAAGTTATAGTGCAAATGAGATTGATTATTATGGTTAACTCACATAAGTTATTGAGTTGGAGTATCATGGACTCGAAAATAATAGAATTGTATTATTAAAATGCAAGTGGTTTCATCCTGCACGAAATGTGGGTATAATGATTTATTTGGATTATAAGCTAGTGGATGTTAACCATAAACACATATATAATCAATATGAGCCATTTATTATGGTAGTTTAAGCCACTCAAGTATATTATTCTACATATCCAAGTTTATCTTGTGATAAGAGTGATTGGTTGGCAAATTACAAAATCAAAACTCGATCAATTTTTGAAGTACCAACATCTCAAGAAAGAAGTGCAAACTTCACTATTTCACCGGCATTCCAAGAAGATGATATGAATAATATTGAGCCTTTGCATGTAGATGAATATCCAGAAAATATATATGACTCAAATGGTGGCTTAATAGAAATTGAAGATGATATATTTTTATCTAAAGATGAGTTGGAACTTCCATCGGAATCAGATGAAATATTAGAAGATCCATTGGAGGATGATACTAATGTCGATAATTAAACTATTATAATTGTATTATAATATTATACTACAAAGACTTTCTATATTTTGTTGAAATCTATTTGTGTGTATTATTTTAAAATACATGTTTGTTCATCATATCTCTATTTTTTGTTCTATGTTTTTATTTTTGTACAATAGATAGTGCCTAAAGGATGTGTCCGTGGTCGAGGTGGATGTGGATGCAGAAATAGATGAAATTCATCTAGTATTTTACATCATGTTGCAAATTCATTACCATCTCATACCCACCATATCTAGACTTCAACATCACAATCACCATCTCCATTTCCATCACTATCACCATCATTGATACTTTTACCATCACCTTTATCAGATATAAGCCCACCACTCATTTTCCTTCCTACACATACTTTTGATCCATCACCATCTTCTACACCATATTTTACATTGATAGTTCCCTCATTTACAACACCATCGACATCATCAAATATTGTGTCTTCCTCTGCATTCAGTGCTAACTTAGTAATTAATATTGTGGATGGGTGTTATAAGAAATATGTAAATATTACTTGAATATAAAATTATGATGTTTCTGTTAGTAGTTTTTTATATATATTGTTATGATTTGCTTGTTTTCAATATTATTAATTTATTTGTATAGTTTTATTCCATCTCACAAGTGTTTAGCTATAATTACAAAGTCATTCAAAAAAAATGATTGATTCTAAAGCATTCTCATGGAAGAAAGTTTAAGAAATGACAACAGAGTCTAATTTTAATGACTTTCAAGTAAAAATAATGAAACAAAAGCATTCAAAATTAAATATCTAATTAGTTAACTATTATGTTGGTTATTATTCAAGAAGTAAATAATTATGTCCTTGTATTAATACAATTTTTTTTGTGATTTTTCTATATATAGAATCAGTGTACATGGGCATCCAAATTTGATGGAAAGATAAAATCATTGTGGGTGAGTAAAACTACTGAATGGTATTCAGATTTTATACTTAAATTGAAGAATCTTAAAGAAATGCTTGATTTTATATTCGAGGATGACTGGCCCGAGTGGCTTAAGTATTGGGAGGAGCCAGATGTAAAGAAAATATCAGAGATTACCAGCAAAAATTGATGCACTTAGGTTGCCGGACTAGGTACAGGAATGTCTCGCCAAACATAAGGGTCAAAGTCAAACATTGAGCACACTCAATATTGGGTACAATTTTAAAGTTTTCAAAATTTATATATTTAGTAGTTGTCCTAATAGTCCAAATAAATTAAATCTGTGCATGGTTTTATTAATTTGTTTAAATTTTTTTAACATTTGTTGTTTTTTGACTTAATAAATACATACTAGGCTGGAGAATTGGTTCAAGATTCTAATTTTTATGAGATTTACAAGAAGATGTATGTGAAGAAAGTAGATGGTTAGTTTGTTGACAACAAGTCTTAGATGATTGCTGTTAAAATTTGTTAAATTAATAAAATTTTATAATACTACAATAATTTCTAAATGTTGTTTGGAATGCAAAATATTAAATTTATTTTATGTATATATAGAATAATATTTTTCTCTGTTTTATCACATGAACTCATGAAGGAACATGTGACATCTGCTTCTCAACAAGTTTAGGATTCTATGAATCTTTAACCAATAGACTATGATCCGATCTATTTGGGGACCATAGAAGGTCTTAAGATGCAGCAAGTGTATGACTTCAACTCGAAGTGAGTGGAATTTTATTGTAGCAATCATACTTCTAATTCATCTGTCATAGCAATATTGGATGAGGCAGTTGAACAAAAAGTAATAGAAACAAATGAATGTTTTGAAGTTATGAAGCCCAAAATAAAAGAGAAGGATGAGTAGATTTCTCATTTGAAGGAAGAAATGTAGGAAATGAAAGAAAAGAATGATGAGTAGATTACTCATTTGAAGGAAGAAATGCAGGAAATTAAAGAAGAGAATGATGAGCAGATTACTCATTTGAAGGAAGAAATGCAAGAAATAAATGATGAGATGAAAGAAATTAAGAATGTAATGCAACAGAAGATGTCCTATATGGAGTCATAGTTAGCATCCTTGACGCGACAGATAACATTCTGAGATCATCTGCGAAACCAAGTAGGAGAGGCTAGTGCAAATGCACCAACTAATTATAAGAATGATTTTGTATCATAATTATTTCTGAAGTATTTTTTATTTTTGTCTATGTGTAGCTAAACATGATCATATTTTTTTGGAATTATCATTTTTCTTTATTATGGTATTCTTCATTACTTTGCTGATTAACCTAACAATGAATCTTTGTAGGACATCTGATGTGAGATGCACGAATAAATTCTAATTCAAAGCCTTCAAGCATTACCACTTTCCTTCCTATGGATTGGTTCCATCTTTACTGATCTCTATTGGATCAAAAAAAGGCAGAACTACTATTATCTTCATAATTTCTAAATCATTTTATTTTTGAATTATTTCTCTCTCTAAACATCATTGCTAGCCATCTTTTAGATATTTATTAAAATTGTATGTATGACTATCAACTCAGATTCGTGTTTGTTCATGTCTATAATTACTATTTTTATATATCTGTGAATATGTTTGTGTGTACCTTAATATTTTGGTTAGAGTTTTAGCCTATTATAGGTAAATAAAAGGCTTGGCTAGTCCTCCTAGTGATGGGAACATCACATTTCCTTCTAAAGTTGTGAGATGCACGAAATAATTCTAGTCCCATGCTGAAGGATCCTCATTTTTTGATTCGAAGCCATCAAGCATTTCCATGGTCCTTCCTATGGATAGGTTTCATCTTTACCAATCTCTATTGGATCAAAAGGAGGATGAGCTTTTTTTATTTTCATGCATTCTAAAATATTTTTTTTTCCTTCTATCTCTCTCTCTAAACATCATTTCTGGCTATCTTTTAGATATTTATTGAAGTTTATGTGGTTATCAATCAAGTTAAGCATTAATATGTGCTCTCTTTATTAGCTATTTTCTATATTTTTTTATTAAATTATCACTATAACTTCAATATATATTAAATATATTGAAACAATGTGTTTACAAGTTTGTTCTTGACATTCTTATTTCATTAAGATCTATGTTATCACTGATCAGATCTGCTTCTGCTTTTTGTCGATCATCAGTAGAATTAAACTATTGTATTGTTAATTGCCAAAACAATTGCTAATGAAATTCAATTAAATGTGTTCATTCTACTTGTTCTACTTCTCTTGCATGTTCTTAGTTTCATGGATGATGATGGGCTGAACATGAGGAACTAGGGCTATTACAAGCTATATTTCAAGAGGCATCTTGGTTTGCAACTAATACCTAGCATGAGAGACCACGACATGGGGCCTTTCTTACTAGGACATGATCTTAATAACTTTATTGTTAATGCCAACAATCAATCCATCCACATGAATGCATTTTCTCCAACACTTTTCTTACATTGCATTACATGAGAGATGGCTGTATAAACCATAGAGATAAGTTTTTGAACATGTTACCTCCAAATACTTCTTATCCTATTCTAACAGAAACTTATGGAGCTCAACAATTGCAGATTCTACATCCACATGATTCTTTGCGAGATGAAGGATTTGTAAGATTAATCAACCAAGCCCCGACAAACAATGTA
This sequence comes from Sapria himalayana, assembly GCA_029783825.1. Classification (NCBI taxonomy): domain Eukaryota; kingdom Viridiplantae; phylum Streptophyta; class Magnoliopsida; order Malpighiales; family Rafflesiaceae; genus Sapria; species Sapria himalayana. The sequence goes on along the minus strand of JAREIK010001344.1, from coordinate 75,824 downwards.
GCTAATCCAAAAGAAAAAGGAAAGTGGCAATTCGCCAAGAAAATCTAAACCAAAGAAACTGATGAAACCAAAGGATCCAAACTCCATTCTTATTCCACGTTTGAAAGCTCCAAAGAAATGCATGGATGTGGTCATCAATAGCAATGACATTGATATCTCTGGCATTCCCATACTAGTCTGCACATGCACAGGCAAGTCTCTACAGTGCTACTGATGGGGTTGTGGTGGGTGCCAATCTGCATGCTACACAACTTGCATATCAATGTATCCCTTGCCGATGAGCACAAAAAGAAGAGGAGTGGGGTTGGCTTGGAGGAAGATGAGTCATGGTCCATTCCTATATGAAGTTTGCAAATTTTGTAGCCATTTGCTTTTTTTCTATTTGAATGACAAAACAACTAATTTTTGAAATTTTGTTCCACTTGTTTTCATTGAATGTGTATTATTTTTATGGAGTGCATATTATTTTTATGGAGTGCATATTTAATTGTTTCTAGCCATGAATGTGTATGATAATGAACTGTTCTATAGTTACGTTGATGCATACAACGAAGTGATGGTGCTTTCTTCGAACCAAGAGATGAACCATATGGCAGTAGAAGCTACAAGGCTGATAGACTAATACAATGAAGCTAAGCGATCAAAATCATTGATACAAGCATATAGAAAGGAAAAGAAACATTCTAAGAAACCCACACGTGAGCATTGTGCTGCGGGGGTGGTGGGGTAGAGCAACCCCCTTGTGGGCCTTGGGATCGTGAGAGAGTTCTAGTTGCGGGGAGGCAAGGTGTGAATTTTGATGCGCCAAGCCTAGCTCGTGGCTTGTATTCCAGGTTTTCCTCTATGAGTTTTTAGAGATATTTTCGTAAATTTAAATAATTTTCGTATTTCTTATTTATGTTGATAGTGAAGTTTTGAGTCATCTTTGTAAACTATAAATGGGATAATAATAATTTGTGGTAGTTTTGTGCCATATAAGGCTATGTGATTACATATATTGACATATAATACTTTAATATATATATATATATATATATATATATATATATATATATATTATTGTAGTATATATGTACATATAATACTATAGTATTATATGTAACTAGTGAAATGCTAGTATATATGTACATATATACTGCAGTATATAAGTACATATATATTGTAGTATTATATATTTATCCAAATAAAACTTTATTTTTTATTTATTTTGATTTGATTGACTGGTTTAATTTGGGTATAGATATGGTATCAAATTTTTCTCCATACTAAGCTTGTAGAAGTGAAGTGATTTTTTACTAGACATGATGCCTCACAATTAGGATAGCTTTTTCCCAATAGAATGATGGTGCCTAGAGTAGCTGGGAGAGAGAAAGAAACATCAATATCACTGATAGATTATACTTTCAGCACTGTCATTAAATACATTGATGAAGATGTAATAAAAGTGTGTTATATTTTTATTTTAATTTTGTAACATGTTGTATCAGAAAAATTTATTAACTACTTTTATTTTTTATTAAATATAATTTATCATTTATAGTATATGTTTTTATTCAAATTAATATAAAAATAAAAAAATATGTAATTACATTTCTCGTAAAAAAAATAAAATAGTGAAAATAGTTTTGAAATGAAAATAGCTAGGGAATTTTGTCTAGCTAATTTAGCTAGGGAATTTTCTAATGCTCTAAAATACAATCAAAATTAGCAAAGGAAAGAAATAATTAAGCTAGGAAATTTTTCGTCACTAAAATTGTTTATCTAGGGAATTTTTCTCTATTTAATTTTTAGTGAAGAGCAATTTAGCTTAGGAAAGGTTCCATCGTTAATCAATCGTTATTCAACTTAAGAGATAGAAAATCTCATTTCGCTAGGGATTTTTTGTAGCTATTTGGGATTTTTTTGTGGTGTATTTCACTATTTATCTATCTGTATATCTATCAATCTGTCTTATGTCTATCTATCTATTTGTTTATTTATCTTTCTGACTATTTTTCTTTTGTCTAAACATCTACCTATCTATCTAGTTATATGTTTATATGTCAATCTTTCTATATGCTTATCTGCATATCTATCTATCTCTCTATTAGTCTATATGTCTATACGTCTGTCTATCTATCTGTTTATCTGTGTATCTGTCTATTTGTCTATCTGTCTATCTACCTATCGGCATATCAGGTATATATATATATCTATCTATTTATTAGTCTATTTGTCTATTAATCTATCAGTCTATCTATATATTTGTCTATATGTTTGTTTATCTATCTATCTAACTATCTATCTATGTATCTATATATCTATTTATCAATCAATCAATCTACCTATCTATATATTTATCTATCTATCTGACTATCTGTCTATCTATTTATATAATGTCTAGATATTTATATATATAACTATCTATCAATTAATATGTCTACCTATATCTTTATATCTAACTGACTATCTATCTATCTTATATATATATATATATATCTATTTATTAATATGTCTATCTGTCTATTTGTTTATCTGTGTACCTAACTATTTGTCTATCTATCTATCTATCTGTAATATAAATATATATATATATATAAGTTTATATTTGTATCTGTCTTTCTGTCTAGCTTACTATCTTTATATATGTCTATATATTTATCTGTATATCTATCAATCTATCTTTATATCTATCTATTTGTTTGTCTAACTATCTATATGTCTATTTGTCTATGTGTCTATTTTTCTAACTATCTATGTGTCTATTTATCTATCTGTCTATTTGTTATCCATCTATTTGATTATCTTCCTATTTGTCTATCGATCTATTCATCTATATATCTATCTGTATATCTTTCTATCTATTTATCTATCTATCTCTATATCTATGTGTCTTTCTGTTGATCTATTTATCTATGTAGTTGTCTATTTGTCAATCTATCTAAATATCTATCTAATAATCTATCTTCTGCCTATTTATCTATATATCTATTTGTCATTCTATCTATTTGTCTTTTGTTTAAATATCTATATGTTTATCTGTCTATCTTTCAATCTATATATCTGCCTATCTATGTATCTCTCTATCAGACTATATGTCTATTTTCCTATATGTATATATGTCAATTTATCTATCTATCGATATATCTATCTAGCTAGCGGTGTATCAGTCTATCAATCTATATATCTGTATATCTATCTATTTGTCTATCTATATATCTGAACATCTTATTATCTACCTATCGGTCTATTGGTCAATCTATTTATATATCTATTTGTCTTTCAGTCTATTTGTCAATCCATCTATTTATCTATCCATCTATCTATCTATCTATTTGTCTATTTGTCTATCTATCTATCTATCTATATATCTTTCTATCTATCTGTATATCTGTCTATTTGTCTCTCAATGTATCTATTTATTTGTCTATCAATGTATATTTCTATTTGTCTGTCTGTCTGTCTATCTATCTATCTATCTATATGTCTATATGACTATCTATCTATCTATCTATCTATCTCTATGTCTATCTGTCTATCAATCTTTCTATCTATATGAATATTTGTCTATCTACCTACCAATCTATTTGTCGATCTATTTATCTGGCTATCTGTATATCTATCTATCTATTTATATATCTATCTATCTTTCTATCTGTCTTTATATATTATGTGTGTGTGTGTGTGTGTATATATATATATATATATCTATCTATCTATCTGTTTATCTATCTATCTATCTATCCATTTATCTATCTATCTATCTATCTATTTTCCTATCTATTTATCGATCTATCTTTCTATCTGTCTTTTTGTTTATATATCTATCTATCTGTATGTCTATCTCTCTATATATAAGTCTATCTATTTATCTGTCTATATGTCTAACTATATATCTATATATCTACCTTTCAGTTTATCAAGCTATTTGTTGATTGATCTATCTATTTCTCTCTCTCTTTCTATCTATCTATATATCTGTCTATCTATCTAGCAATCTAACTATCTATCTATCTTTTTATCTATCTATCTGTCTATCTGTCTTTCTATATTTCTATCATTTGTCTAATTATCTATTTGTATATCAGCCTATCTAGCTATCCATCTTTATATATAAATATATCTATTTATCTATCTATCTCTGTGTATGTGTGTGTATCTATATATATATATATATATATATATATTTATTTATCTATATATCTATCTATCTATTTATCTATATATCTATCTATCTATTTATCTATATATCTATCTATCTATTGATTTGTCTGTCGATCTGTATATATGTCTATCTGTTTAAGTGTATATCAATTAAAATTTCTATCTATCTTTCTATCTATTTATCTATCTAAATATCTATCTAACTATCTATTAATATGTCTTTATGTCTATCTGTCTATCTGTCTATCTGTCTATCTATCTACGCATCTATTTGTCTTTATGTATATCTATCTATGCATCTATTTGTCTATATGTCTATCTATCTATACATTTATATGTCTATCTGTAAATTTATTATATGTTTATCTATCCATCTTTTTATCTCTCTATCTTACTATCTGTCTATATGTCTATATGTCAAATATGTGTATCTGAAAATTTATCTTTATATCAATCAAACTATTTATATGTCTATCTATTTATCTATCTATTTAACTATATGTATGTCTGTCTATTTGTATATCTATTTTTATATCTGTATATCTGTCTATCTATATGTGTGTCTATATATACATTTATCTATATGTTTATCTATCAATCTGTCTTTTATATATCTATCTATCTATCTACTACCTATATGTCTATCTGTCTATATGTCTATCTGTATATCTCTATGTGTCTTTCTATATATCTATATATCTGGTTATCTAACTAACTATCTATCTAAATTTCTATCATTCTATCTATCTATCTATCTATCTAATCTATTCTTTTTATTTATCTACCTATCTATTTGTATATATATCTATGTTTCAATTTATCTATCTGTCTGTCTATCTGTCTATATGTCTATCGATTTATGTTTCTATCAAACTATCTATCTATCTTTCTTTCTTTCTATCTGTCTATATATCGTTCTTTTTATCTTTCTATCTTTATATCTGTCTATCTATATATCTATCTATCTATATATCTGTGTATCTTTATATTTGTCTATCTATCTAACTTTCTAAGTGTCTATCTATCTGTCTATATGTCTAAGTGTCTATTTGTCTATATGTCTATATGTCTATATATCTTTCTATTTATATCTTTGACTATCTATCTATCTGTATATCTATCTATATATCGGTCTATCTATTGATATGTGTATTGGTCTATCTATCTATCTATCTCTTTATATTTCTATATATATATATATATATTCCTAACTATCTATATAACTATCTATTTATCTATTTATATATCTATTTATATATATATTTGCCTATCTTTCTGTATATATATCTTTTTTTTCTAACTATTTATCAATAAATATGTCTATCTATCTATCTATCTATCTTTTTTTCTATCAATCTATCTATCTATATATCTTTGTTTCTATTAATATGTTTATTTATATATATGTCTTTCTATCTATTTGTCTATCTATCTAACTATCTATTTGTCTATCTATCTACCTATATATTTGTCAGTCTATGTATAAATCTATATGTCTATCTATCTATCTATAATCTATCTATATATTTATCTATCTATCTATTTTTCTAATTTACTATATATCTATATGTCTATATGTGTATCTATCCATATATCTTTCTATAAATCTAACTATCTATATCTCTATCTTTTGATTTATCTAACTTTCTATATATCTTTCTGTCTATCTATTTATCTTTCTATCTATCAATCTATATATCTATCTATCTATATATCTATCTATCTAATTGACTAAATGTCTCTCTATCTATCGATCTTTCTATCAATCTGTCAATCTATCAAATTGTCAAATTATCAATCTATCAATCTTTCTATCTATCTATCTTTTTGCCTATCTATTTGTCTATCTATATATCTATCTATCTGTCTATCTGTCTATCCTTTTATCTATCTAACTATTTATATGTAAATTTATCTATCTATCTATCTCTCAAACTATATATATATCTATTATGTATATATATATATATATATCTCAAGATGCCTATCAAGCTATCTTGCTAATCATCTATCTTTCCATATATCTGTCTATCTTGCTATCAATCAATCAATCTATATGTCTATTTCTCTATCTATCTATCTATCTATATGTATGTTTATCTATCTATCTATTTGTCTATCTCTCTATATGACAATCTGTCTATTTGGTTATTTTTCTATATTTCTATTTATCTATCTATCTATCTCTCTATCTATTTACCTGTCTGTCTGTCAATATGTCTATTAGTCCACCTTTCTATCTGTCTATCTATCTATCTATCTGTTAATTTGTCTTTTTGTTTATTTGTGTATCCATTTATCTATCTATCTATCTATCTGTTAATTTATCTATCTGTCTGTCTATATGTTTATCAATCTATCTATATATATGTCTATCTATCTATTTGTCTATCTATCTATCTATATGTCTATATGTATATATGTTTATCTATCTATTATCAACCTATCTATATATATATATATATATATATCTTCTATATATCTATCTATCTATTTGTTTATTTGTTTATTTGTCTTTTTGTCTACCTATCTATCTATCTATCTCTTCATCTGATTATGTGTCTATCTATATATCTGTCTATCTATCTATCTGCCTATCTGACTATATGACTAAATGTCTATATATATATATATATATATATCTATCTATCTGTCTACATGCCTATTTGGCTATCTATCTATTTGTCCATGTCTTTGTCTCTATCTTTTTCTCTATCAGTCTATCTATCTATATGTCAATCTATATATCAATCAATCTTACTATCAAATCTATATGTCTATCTGTGTATTTATCTATCTATATGTCTGTCTGTCTATCGGCCTACATGCCTATTTGCTTATTGGCATATCTATCTATCTATCTATCTATATGTCTAACTTTCTATCTGTCCAACTATCTATATTTCTATATGGCTATCTATATATCTGTCAATCTATCGGTCTTCCTATCAATTTATCAATCTATAAATGTATTAATCTATTGATCTATCAATACATCTATCTATCTATTTATCTTTCTATATCTCTAATTATATGTCTGTCTATCTGTCTCTATTTATTTGGATTTCTATCATCCTATCTATCTATATATCTTTCTATCTATCTATCTATATGTGAATCTATCTTTCTATAAATTTGTCTAACTATTAATTTATATGTCTATATGTCTATCTAAGTAACTATCTATTTATTTATCTATATCTATTTCTATCTATCAATTTATCTAACTATTATATATATATATATATATATTTATTTATATTTATATTTATATTTGTATCTATTTATCTATCTAGTTATCTATTATCATGCTATCAATCTATATGTCTATCTGTCTATCTATCTATCTGTCTTTCTATTTATGTGTCAATCTATATATCTATCTATATGTTTCTCTATTTGTATATTTGAATATATCTCTATCTATATAATTTTATCTATCTATATATTTATCAGACTATCTATTTATATATCTATCTATCTGTCTGTCTTTCTATCTGTCTATCTATATGCCTTTATGAATATCTATCTATGTATCTATCTCTTTCTGTTTGTCTAAATGTTTATCTGTCTAAATGTCTATCTCTCTCTTTATCAATATGTCTGTCTATCTATCTATCTATCTATAAATCTATCTATTTGTCTATATCCTTATTTATCTATCTGTTTATCTGTCTATCTTTATACCTCTCAATCTCTCTATCAGTCTATTTATCTATGTATCTATCTGTCTATCTGTCTATCTATTTATCTATCTATCTTAGAGGTGTCAAACCTGACCTGCCGGTCTAACCCATTTTTAGTCGGCCCGATGGTGCCTTCGTGCTGGGCTAAGCACGGTTACTAAATGCACGACATGGTTTTGTGGAGGTCAACCCGGCACGGGCCCTCGGCAGGAATCCACCGGGTTCGGTCAGGTTGGGCCGAACCACTAATTTAAAAAAAATTATGGTTTCGGCAAGGCACCGTCACACCGGAGCACGACCGAGCCCACAATTTAAAAAAAATTAGGATTTCACCATTACTCTCATGCCGCTGCACCTCCGAAACCCTAATTTAAAAAAAATTAGGATTTCTCGGCTCGTGCTGAGGTACCGTGCCAACATGACATGGTACCATGCTAAGCCAGGTACGGCACAAGAACTAGTTTTCATCAGCACGACACGGCAAGGTCAGTACTGTGGATAGGCACGGCAAGGCCACTGGCAAGAGAAATTCCCATGCCGTGCTGGCCCAGGCACAACTGATCGTGTCGTGCCACATGTCGGGCCGGGCCCACCCGGCCCGGTTGACACCTATAGTCTATCTATCTATCTATCGATCTATCTTTTTATATATCAATCTATCTATGTTTTGTCTATAACTTTATATATTTATATTTCTATCTATCTATTTGTTTATCTATATATCTGTCTATCTTTTTATCTATCAATCTATCAATCTATCTATATTTTTATCTTGATATCTATCTGTCTATCTATCTGTCTATCTGTAAATCCAACTATCTGTAAATCAATATATATATCTATCTATATTTTTAACTATCTATTTATCTATTTGTATATCTGTCTATCTATCAATCTCTCTATCTATCTATCTATCTATTTGTCTATCTATTAATCAATCAATCTATCTGACTATCTGTCAATCTATCTATCTGTCTACCTGTATATCTTTCTATGTATCTATCTATATATATCACTATATAACTTTTTGTATAACTATCTATGTATTTGTATATCTATCTATCTATATATTTATCTTTCTATATGTATATATGTCTAAATATCTATCAATTTATCTTTATATGTAACTTTCTATTTATCTATCTATTTATTTGTCTATTTATCTATGTTATATCGATCTATCTGTTATTCTATCTATCTATTATTCTATCTATCTGTTTATCTATCTGTCTTTTTTGTCTATCTTTATATCTGTTTATCTATATATCTATCTATATGTTTAACGTTTTATCGATCTATCTACCTATCTATTATTTGTTTTTTTATAGAGCTATCCATTTGTCTATTTGTCTATATGTCTATCTCTTTTTTGTCTATCTATATATTTGTTTGTCTATCTATCTATGTGTCTATTTGTCTATTGGTAAATCTATCTAATTTTCTATCTATCTATCTGTCTATCTATTTATTTATTTATCTGTCTATCTACCTATCTATCTATTTGTTTATATATAGATATATCTAACTGTCTGTATGTCGATATGTATATTTATTTATCTGTCTATATATCAATTTGCATGTCTTTCTATATATCTATCAATCTATGAATATGCCAATATACCTATATATCTGTCTATATATTTATATATCTATTTGTCTATATATGAAATCTTTCTATTTGTCTCTTTATCTATCTATTTATATGGTTATATGTCTAACTATCTAACTATATATATATATATATATATATATATATATATATATATATATGTATGTATGTATGTATATCTATCTATCTTTCTATCAAACTATCTATCTAACTATATATATATATATACATCTATCTATTTATTTATCTATCTTTCTATTTATCTTTCTATCTTTATATCAATCTATCTATCAATCAATCATTCAAACAATAAATTATTCAATCATTCATTCAATCAATCTATTTATTTATATATTTATCTATCTATTTGTCTATATATATATATATATCTATATGTCTCTCTATCAACATGTGTATCTATCTATCATACTATATATTTATCTATCTATCTATCTATCTATCTATTTGCATATCTATCTATATGGATATTTGGTAATATGGCTCTTTATCAAACTATCTTTCATTCTATCTATTTGGCTATCTGACAATTTATCTATCTGTCTATTTATCTATCTATCAATCTAATTTCTGTCAACCTGTCTATATGTTCATCAATATATATGTCTATCTATCTATCTATTTATCTTTTTATCTCTCTATTTATCAACTTGTATATCTATCTATCTATATGTCTATTTGTCTATTTATCTATTTGACTATTTATCTACTTTTCTAATTGTCTATTTATCTATCTTTCTGTCTATCTATTTATCAGGTATATATGTCTATTTATTTATATGTGTATCTATGTATCTGTGTATCTGTCTATCTGTCAATCTAACTTTTTATCAATTTACTTACCTATCTTCCTATCTATCTATCTAACTATTTGTATATCTTTGTATTTGTCTAACTGCATATCTTTCTATCTGTCTATCTTTCTTTCTATCTATCTCTTGATCATTCTATTAGTCTCCCTGTCAATTTGTCAATCTATCAATTTGTCAATCAATCAATCTGTTTATCTGTATTTCTATCTATTTGTCTATCAAATATTTATATATCTATCTATTTGTATATCTATCAATCAATCTATCTTTCTATCTATCTACTATCTATCTACATATTTTCCTATTTGTCTATCTGCCTATCTTTCTATCTATCTACTATTGATTTATCTATCTTTGTATCTATCTCTCGATCTCTCTATATGTCTATCTATTTATCTAGCTATCTGTCTGTCTTTCTTTCTTTCTTTATGTTTTTCTATCTATCGATCTATCTATATGCCTATCTATCTATCTAACTATCTGTTTATCTATCTATATGTCTATCTATCTATCTATCTAAATGTTTATCTGTCTATATATCTTTTTATATATCTTTCTATCTATGAGTCTATCTGTCGATCTATCTAGTTATCTATCTATCTGTCTATTTGTCTATCTATCTATCTATATATCTATCTATCTGTATATCTATCTATCTATTTATTTATCTATCTATCAGTCTGTATATCTGTATATCTGTTTATTTATCTATCTATCTGTGTATCTTGCTATCTTTCTATCATCTTATCTACATATCTACCAATTTGTTTATCTATTTATCTGTCCATCTATAAAGATGTTTATATGTTTTTCTTTCTATCAATCTATGTATATGTCTATATGTATATTTATCTTAATATTTATCCATCGATATATTATCTATATGTATATCTTTCTATCTATATATTTATAAATCTATCTATCTATTAATCGATCTATGAATCTATCTATCTGTCAATCTATCTATCTATCTATTTGTCAAAATATCTAATTATGTATTTGTATATCTATCTATCTATCAATAAATCTATTTTCTATCTATATTTCTATATGTATATTTGTCTATTAGTCTATTTGTCTATGTGTATTTTTCTATCTCTATCATCTATCTACTTTATATCTATCTATCTGTCTATCAATCAATCAATTAATAAATCAACATGTTTATCTTTCTATATGGCATTCTATCTATGCAAAATATGACTAAATGTCAATCTATCTATTTGTCTATCTGTCTATCTATTTATCTATATATATATATATATATATTTATTTATTTATTTATCTATCTATATGTCTATTTATCTATCTATATATTTATCTTTCTATCTGTTTATTTATCTATCTATTTATCTGACTATCTATTTATCTGACTATCTATTTATCTGTCTATCTGTCTATCTGTCTATGTATTTATATATTTATTTGTCTATTTGTCTATCTACCTATCTATCTATCTATATATATGTCTATTTGTATATCTACCTATCTATCTATCTATATTTGTCTCTCTATCTAACTGTCTATTGTCTATTATATATCTCTCTAATTATCTATCTATCTATCTACCTACCTATCTATCTATGTATATGTCTATATGTTTATTTGTCTAATTATCTATTTATCTATCTATTTATCTTTCTTTCTTTCTTTCTATCTTTATATCTATTTATCTTTCTTTATTTATTTTTTTTTCTATGTATCTATAAATCCATCTATCTATCTATCAATTAATCATTCAATCAATAAATAAATAAATAAACAAATCAATCAATTAATCTATCTTTCTATCTATCTATATATCTATCTATCTATATATCTATCTATCTATTTATCTATCTATTTATATATATATATCTACCTATCTAGCTATTTGGATATCTATCTATCTATCTTTTTGTCAATCTATGTAACTATTAATCTATCTTTCTATTTGTATCTCTAACAATCTATATATCTATGTTTATTTATTTATCTATTTATCCATCTATTTGTCTATCTGTATATATGTCTATATAACTATCAATATCTCTCTCTCTGTCTACATGTCTATTTGTCTTTGTGTATATCAATCTATCTTTCTATCTCTATTACCCTCTATCTATTTATATATCTATCTCACTAACAATAAATCTAGATATATGTCTATCTATCATTATATATGTCTATATGTCAATCTCTCTTACTCAAGTTCTATATATATGTGCATCTATCTATTTGTCTATATGTTTATTTATTTATCTATCTATTTATCTATCTATCTATCTATCATACTTTATGTCTGCATGTCTGTCTGTCTATCTATTTAACTATTTATCTTTCTATCTATTTAACTATATATCTGTCTATCTATTTAACTATCTATCTATTTATCTATCTATCTATTTCTCTATCTATCTATCTATCAACTATATATATATACATACATACATATATATATATATATATATATCTATTTATCTGCCTATGAAGCTATTTTACTGTTTGTCTATATATCTATCTATCTTTTTGTTAATCTATCTATCTGCCTATATCTCCATCTATCAATCTATCTATCTATTTATCTCTCTATTTATCTATCTATTTATCTGTGTTTCTCTATATCTGTCTATCTGTTATCTGTCACTTTATTTATTTATGTATCTATTTATTTGTCTATTTGTCAATCTATTGATTTGTCTACCTATCTATATATCTTTATATCTATCTATTTGTCGATCTATTTATTTGTCTATCTGTCTATATGTCTATCTATCTATCTAACTATCTGTATGTCTATCTATCTATCAATTTAGCTATATATATATATATATATCTATTTGTCTACCTTGAAATCTAGCTATTTGGATATCTGGCTATCTCACTATTTGTCTATCTATCTAACTATCTATCTATATGTCAATCTATGTATATGTCTATCATTCTATCTATCTATCTATCAATCTATATACATATCTATCTATCTGTCTATCTGTCTATCTGTCAATCTATCTATTTGTCTATCTATTGATCTGTCTATTTGTCTATTAGTCTATCTGTCTACCTATCTATTTATTTATCTATCTATATGTCTATTTGACTATCTTTCTATCTATCAATCTATCTATTTGTCTATATGTCTATCTATATATTTGTCTATCTATCTATTTGCGTATCAGGCTATCTTGCTAACTGCCAATCTAGCTATATGTCTATATTCCTATCTATCTATTTGTCATTTTGTCTATTTGTCTATCTATCTTTCTATATATATATGTCTATATGTCTATCTTACTAATTGTCTATCTATCTATCTTTCTATCTGTCTATCTAACTATATGTCTATCTATCTATATTTCTATTTTTCTGTGTATCTTTCTATCTGTCAATCTATTAATCTGTCATTCTATCTATTTGTCTATTCGTCTATCTATCTTCTTATCTATCTCTCTATCTATTTATATGTCTATATGTGAACATGTGTATTTTCTATATGTCTATCTTTCTATATGTCGATCTTTCTATCTATATATCTGTATATCTATCTATTTATCTATCTGTCTATCTATCTATTTATTTAGTTGTATATTTCTCTATCTATATATCTTTCTATGTGTATGTCTAACTATCTATCTATATGTGTAAATGACTATCTATATAACTGTCTATCAATCTAACTATCTATCTGTATATTTATCTATTTGTCTATCTTTATATCTATCTATCTATATATCTATCTATCTGTCTATCTATGTATCTATCTGTTTGACTATCTATCTATCTGTGTTTATGTATACCAATATAACACTAAATCTATAGATCTATCTATGTATTTATCTATCTATCTATTTATATCTCGAATTGTCTATCTCTCTATTAGTATATCTATATATCTGTCTATATGAATATTTATTTATATATCTATCTATCTATCCATCTATTTAGCTATCTATCTATCGAATCTATTTTTCTATTTATCTATATATCTATTATTTGTCTATCTATCTATTCATCACTCTGTCTATCTATCTATTATACTATCTAACTATTTGTCTATCTGTCAATTTTCCTATCTCTCTATCTATCTATTTTCTATCTGTCTATTTGCCTATTTGTCTACTTGTCTATCTATCTATTTGTCTATCTGTATATATGTCTATCTGTCTATCTTTCTATCTATCTATCCATATATTTGTCTATCTATCTATCTAATGATCTATCTATATATTTATATATCTAACTATCTATCTATATGTCTGTCTGTCTTTATATGTGTCTTTCTACTAATCTCTAAATATGTCTATAAGCCTATATGTTTATGTGTATATCTGTCTATCTATCAATCTATCTAACTATCTATTTACATATCTTTCTACATGTCTATCTCTCTATATCTCTATCTATCTATCTATATGTATATCTATCATTTCCCCTATATATATATATATATCTATCTATCTGTCTATCTATATTTCTATCTAACTGTCTATATTCCTACTTATCTATCTCTCTGAATATCTATCTATTTATTAATTTTTCAATCCATCAATTAGTTAATCTGTCTATCTATCTATTTGTCTATCTATCTATCTATCTATATATCTATCTATTTATTGATCTATTTATCTGTCTATCTATCTATCTATCTATTTATATGTCTATTTGTCTATCTATCTATCTGTCTTTCTTTATATATGTCTATCTGTCTATATGTCTATATGTCTTTCTGTATATCTATTTATTTATCTATCTTATTTATTTGTCTATCTGTCTATCTAACTATTAATCTATTGGTCTATCTATCTTTCTACCAATTTAAAAATATCTATTTATTTATCTATTGGTCTATTGGTCTATCTCTCTATTTATTTATCTAAAAATATATATTGGTCTATCTATATGCCTATCTATTTATTTATCTATCTTATTTATTAATCTAATTTGTCTTTCTGTATATCTATATGTTTATTTGTCTATCTGTCTAGCTATCAATCTATCTAACTATCTATCTACCTATCATTCTATCAGTCTATCTCTCTATCTCTCTATATGTCTATTTCTCTATCCGTCTATCTGTATAATTATCTATCTGTCTATATGTATATCTATCTATCTTTCTGTCTATCTGCCTATCTATCTATTTGCCTATCTATTTATCTATATATCTATCAATATGTCTATTTTACTATATGTTTATCTGTCTATCTATCTATTTGTCAATCCTTCAATATCTTATTCTGACTATTTATCATCTATCAATTTGTCTATCTATCTATCTATCTATATGTCTGTCTGTCTATCTATCGATCTATTTATATACCCATCTGTCTATTTATCTATCTGTCTACTTATCTATCCGTCTTTCTATCCATCGATTTATCTATCTATTGACTATTTGTCTATATGTTGATATTTCTATCTATCTATCTATATATCATTATTTCTATCTGTCTATTTATATATCTATCTATTTGTCTATTTGTCTATCTTTCTAACTGTCTATTTTTTGTCTATTTGTTTATCTTTCTATTTGCCTAACTACTTATTTGTCTATCTGTTAATCTATTTATCTGTATATCTATTTATCTATCTCTCATTTTTTCTGTCTATCTGTCTATCAATGTATTTATCCATCTATCTATCTATCTTATTATCTGTCTATCTAGCTACTTATTAATCTATATATATATATATATATATATATATATATATCTATCTATCTGTCTGTCTGTCTGTCTTTCCGTCTATCTATCTATCTATTTGTCTATTTCTATATTTTTATATCAATATATCTGTCTATCTATCTATCTATTTATCTATTTATCTATATGTCTATATGTCTATAAGTCTATCTGTCTATCTATCTATTTATTTGCCTATTTACCAATCTATTAGTCCATCTATCTATTTAACTGTCTTTCTATCAATCAATCTATCTTTCTATATATCTATCTATTTGTCTATTTGTCTATCTTTAAATCTGTCTATATGTATATCTATCTATATGTCTATCATACTTTCTATCTATATTGTTATCTATCTATCTACATATCTATCTATCTATCATTGTCTCTAAATATCTATATATCTGCCTATCCATATATTTATCTTCTATTTATATGTCTATTTATCTATCTGTCAACCTTAATATCTATCTATTTTTCTATCAGTCTATTTGTCTATTTGTCTATATATCAATATGTCTACATGTATGAGTATCTATTTGTCTATATGTCTATCTATCTATCTATTTATCTACCTATATGTGTATCTATCTATCTGTCTATATCTCTATCTAACTATCTGTCTATATGTCTATTTTTCTATCTATCTAATTGCCTATATGCATTTCAGCTTATCTGCATACCTATCTATTAGTCTATCGATCAATTATTAATTTGTCAATCTGTCAATCTGTAAAACTATCAAACTATCAATCAATCTATCTGTATAAATGTCTATATGCCTATCTGTCTATATGAATATCTATCTATATGTCAATCTGTCTATATGTCTACATGTCTTTCTGTCTATCTATCTATCTATTTATCTGTCTATCTGTCTATCTATCTATCTATTTATCTGTCTATCTGTCTATCTATCTATCTATTTGTAAATCTATCAATCTATCTGTCTATCTTTTTATCTATATATTTGTCTTTCTATCTATCTGTCTATCGGACTATCTATCTATATATTTGTCTATCTATATATCTATATATCTATCTGTTTTTCTATATATATATATATATATATATATATATATATATATATATATCTTTATATCTGTCTATCTATATATAAATCTATATATCTATCTATCTATCTATATCTCTATCTATCTATATTTTGATCTATCTAGCGATCTTTCTGTCAATCTGTCATTTTGTCAATCTCTCAACCTATCAATCTTTCATTCTATAAATCTGTCGATTTGAAAATCTATAATTCTATCTATCTATCTATCAATTTATCGGTATGTCTGTCTATCTATTTATTTATCTATCTATCTATCTGTCTATCTGTCTAACTATCGATCTATCTATTTGTATATATGTCTATCTACTAATGTGTATCTCTACCTACACTACTAAAATTCACTGAATAACTAACTGATTATTTCGTCACTAATTTGGTGTTTTTGGTCGGTAAAACTAATATCGACCCTTTACTGACCAAAATATTTGGTTACAATTTTGCTCGTCGGTATTTTTTTACATGACAAAAAAGTAGTCAGTCGACAAATTACAAACCATTTAACGACCCTCTACCAACAAACACTTACCAACTATAATCCAAAAATTTTCGGACCAAAATATTTATTTCGAAACTTGGTCTCCAAATGGTCGGTAATTAACAACCATTTGTACACCATTCACCGACAAACAATTACCGACTAAATTCCAACCTTTTTCTGACCAAAAGCACTTGGTCGATAAATGGTCTCCTAATGGCAGGTATTTACCAGACGACTACAGACCATTTACCTACAAACAATATTTGACTATATTCCTGACTATTTCTGATCAAAAGTATTAGGTCGATAAATGGGCTCCAAATGGTAGGTAAATACTAATAATTTATAGATCATTTACTGACAAATAATTTTAGCCTATATTGCAACCATTTACTGACCAAAAAAATTAAGTTAGTAAATGGTCACAAAATGGTTGGTAAAAACCTAAAAAAATTGCGATTAAAAATCAACCAAAATCATTTAAAATCTTTGGTCGGTAATTGATATCCAAAAGGATTGCCGACCATTTTGTGACCTTTTACGGATCATTGATTTTAAAAGATTTTGGTCGTTTTTAGTCGCAATTTCATCGGTAATTACCGACCAAGTATTTTTTTCCCAGTTTTGATTTAGAAATCTTACTTTGAAATATATATACATTCAGGAAAATATTCAAATTATGCAAAAAAAAAATTTAATTAAATCCAGCAAACAACTATATATACTTCATATTTATAGTTAATACATCAAGATAAAATAAAAAAATGAAATCCAAAATCAATGTTTAAGGTATAGAAAAATAAATGTGTGTGATACCCTCAATCATCCAATCTAGTTTCATAATTGTTATGCTACGACATATCTGCTCTGCATAGTGAGATGTCGGATACTGGGATAGAGCTATCTACTACAGCTAGTCCTGATTCAGTTGCTACTGGTGTTGCTGTAGGTGATAGAGTAGATGTTGTAGCTGGAGCATTATGCTGAACAATCCGAGGTAGATCATCAGGTTTGAACTATAGTCCACTTTTCTGAAACTTATTTGTAAGCCAGTCAAAACACATACGTGACTCATCCCTATCATCCCCAAAGTAAATCATGCATCGCTCAGTATCGGCCAACTAATATTGTATCACATTTTACATCGCGTCCTAAAATTCCTTCATCGTTGAGAATAAATTCGAAACTGGTCTTGAAAATTTAGCTTCATAATCTGGTTGTCTAAGCGAGTAGAATGATGATGTTGACAAACCGACGCCATAGATGAGCATCTTCTCCTTGCCATCAACAACCTCATACCAAATCTGATTCGTGTGAGCTAATGAATGAGAACTATTTGTTGCACCATTACATGAACCTGACGTAGACTAGAAATATGCTTGAGTCGTACTAGCTAACATTTTTTAATATCTCGCCTAATAAACATGTATGATAAGTATTCCAATATATATTCAAAAAAAAAGTGAAAAGTTAATTTTTTTAATGAAATTTAATGTGTTGCACGAGATCTCTGATCAACAAAGGTCTGATCATCATGAGCCTTCATGTGCGTGTATCTAAATAAGCAATGAGCACTGGGCTTCTTACCCTCCTTGCGTGTCTATAATTACACACAATACATACCTTAAATTTATTGAAAAAAAATTCCTTATGAGAAATGAAAATTAGGCATATTGAACACATTTCACAAAGTAATAAACATAAAAACTATAAATTAGAAATAATACCAATACTCGTTCATGCTAACGCATAGAGCGATATCCACAAGTGTGTGTAGACATGGCACTACGCCCCCCCAGCCCGCTCTGAGGGATGAATGCTGCAATGTTTATGACACTTTTCCTATAATCAGGATCTTCCCATCTGCTCTGTCACTCCTTGAAAACATAATCCGGGACACTCAAATCTTTTTCTTTCTTCTTCAACCATTTATCTTTGATCTCGTACATGGTGTCTTTATACCGATTGGCAGCATGTTCGTAGAATACACTTTTAACTGCCTCATTTGGCTGTGTCCACCTGTAAACTTTCTACAATTATAATTAAAAAATGCTTAATCAGTGAACAAAAGAATAAATAAATGATGTAAAATTAGTTAGAATATTTACCTTAAATTCTCTCCAAATCATCAATTGGTTTCTATGTGTCAATGACTACCAATTATGTCCAAAAGGTTTAAAGGACTGCTTGAAAATTACCCTCGGAACCCTAGAAATGGTACTAGACGGCTCTAACTTTTTCCTGTAACTCCAAATTTATTATCAAGTTAGAAATAAATTAATAAATTGATAAAATATTTGATAAGTTTTAAATCTTACTGATTATCAATTTTCGGATCAAACTGAGTAATAGAGAGGGACTCATCTGTAGGGTGTGCTCTGAGGAAGACTCTCCAATATCTCCATTCTCTCACTCCTCTGCCTCTCACATCTTTTGATCATTCATCTAAATATTAGAACCATTATGTGGATCAGTCAGCTGATGCTGCTGCTGTGGTACATTCACAACCCTTTCTATGACGTCTCATCCACCCATGATCATCTACCAGTTTCGAGCATACCTGAGGCCTTGCTGCCTATACCATAACTGGTACGACCTTGCAATGTGCTGCCCCAACCTCATCCATGTGCCATATCTATTAAAAATACATAAGACAATGAAAATAAACAAAAATGATTAATTATTAAAATAACATAAAACTCATTGTCTACTCATTCTCATCAGAATCATTCAAATCTAGTTCGTCTTCTTCTTTAGATGTAGTAACATCATTTTGAAATTCCTTTTCATCACTCATTTCATCCTCATAATAAATAAAATTTTTATCAACATCTACATCCCCACTTGTATCCATCTCAGAAGATGCGACTAAAAGGACATTATCGTCCCCCACCACAGCTTCGATTATAACATCATTGTCATAATTTTGAAAAGCTAGTTCTATGAAATTAGTACTTGGTGATGTGGGGATTTCATTTTGAGCCCTCACTTTGATCTTTCACACAACTTTCCAATCCTTTCTAGGACCGGTCCAACCCGGATATTCACAATAATAACCCTGTGATGGTTGTACTGCTAAGACAAAAGGTTCATACTAGTTGAATCATTTTTTATTGTGCACATCGACAAGTTTATATCGAGGATGGACAACAATACCGACATGTGGTGTTGGGTC
The DNA here is from genome assembly GCA_029783825.1 of Sapria himalayana. NCBI lineage: Eukaryota > Viridiplantae > Streptophyta > Magnoliopsida > Malpighiales > Rafflesiaceae > Sapria > Sapria himalayana. The sequence goes on along the minus strand of JAREIK010001344.1, from coordinate 55,165 downwards.
AAACCATTCACATTTGAATAACTCAGTTTTTTTAACCAGGAGGGCTTCAAATTTTAACTCGATAACTTTGCCCAGAGTCCCATAATAGTCATATTTAGTTTTATTGTATACGGATCCTTTAATGCATACCCCCGTATTGTCTATTGCCCATTAACTACCATAAAATTTAGTGTTAAATTTAAAACTATTCACACAGTAGCCATTGTACGTTCTAACCTCTCTTAGGGGACCTCGTACTTTATTTCGAAGATAATGATTGGAAATTGTATTTGCACGATTTTGAACCTGTAATCAAAATTAAATGGATTATTTAGATTACAATTATAAATTTTTATTAGAATAATACAATTGTTTTGTGATTTTAATTTTAAGTAAACAAACATATTTTTCAAAAAAATGATGGAAATTCTTGCTCCATCATGGTTTCATCATTCATGTTTTGAAACTCATTACTTTTATCTGTAACAAAATCACGAAAAAAACAAATTAGAAGTAATTGATACATTGATAGGAAATAGTAAATTATAATGCTAAATAGATTTCATTTGACATTTACGAATACTTACTCAAAGAATGGTTGAAACTCTGAATAATTTATTAGGACGTATAAATGAGCTATAGTATATTCATAGTCTACTAGATACCTTTTCCCTTTAGCACCAATTGCATTACCCGGAGGCTTGAAAATTTCTAACATATCATTATCCACATTATCATAAAGATAAACCTCATTCTGCTTTTCCTTAAGTAAAAGAATTGGATCTCCTTCTTTGAAAAAGAATGATTCAAATTTGGTAGCCTCATCCAAAATATAACCTATTGGTATAGAATCCTTAACTTGAGCCTTATTCATTATTGTATGCTTTATTTTTCTCAAGTATCTACAAAAAAGATTTATTGAAAATTACAAGTCATTTTTATGTATATATAAATATATATATATATAGGAAAAGAATCGGTTGAGTGAATCAATATTACCTTTCTAGAGGATACAACCAACGATAATGGACAGGACTAGCAATCCTAGCTTCATAAGCTAATTTCACTAGAAGATGTTCCTTTGAGTCAAAGAAACTTAAAGGAACAATTTTCTCAAGATTGCATAAGATAACAATAATATGTTCATCCAGATTCCTCAACTACTCATCAGTCAAAGAAGAAGAAGTCAGTTGCTTGAAGAATAAAGAAATCTCAGATATCAGCTCCCATATTCTATTAAGTAGGAATTCTCGAAGAGATATTGGTAACAACCTTTGCATTAATACATGAAAATCATGACTCTTCATGCCAATCACTTAAGTTTTTTCACATCCACATATCTCCCCAGATTAGAAGCATACCCAATTAGAAATCTAAGTATTTTTTTTCCACTTCAACATAACCTTCTTCTATGATTTATTCAGAACAAATGACACATCTGGGTTTTTATTGGTGACAATATTTATTGTAAATTGAGGACGACAACAATATTTATTTAATTCATCTATTGACTTGTACGTGTCCTTAGTTTTCCCAAGAATGTTAAACACTATATTGAAAATAATGTTAAACATATTCTTTTCGATATGCATAACATCAAGATTGTGTCTGAGCAAGTGTTCGTGCTAGTAGGGAAAATCTCAAAAAATACTCCTTTTATTCCACCCATAAGTCTTAGATATAGCTGCATTCACAACCTCAGCATCAACATCAATCACCTTATTCAACCCTCTGTTATTCAATTCCTGCAGAATTTCATCCCCAGATCTAACCCCCTGGAATTGTTTAGTAACCTTTCTATTCTTAATGAAGTCTTTAGTGTTACATTGATACGAATGATTAATAGGAAGAAACTTCTAATTGTTGTTGAGCCACGACTATTTTCCATTCTTAATTAATATAAAAGCATCAGAATCTTCCATACAATGCGGATATGCCAACATACCAATTGTACTCTTCCCAGACATCATAGAATATGCTGGAAAGTCATTTATGATCCACAATAGGGCAGCACGCATCTGAAAATTTTTTCATTTGGAAATATCATAAGTTTGAACCCCAATACCCCAAAGACTTTTCAACTCAACTATTAATAGCTGCAAGAAAACATTTATCTTCCCATTTGGATTCGTAGGCCCCGGCACTAATACAATCAAAAACATAAATTCTTGCTTCATACATAAGTCTAGAGGCAAATTATATGGCATCACCACCACATGCTACAAAGAATATTGCTATCTAAGATTGACCAAATAGCTAAAAAAAATCAGTAAATAAACCCAGCCAAACATTTAGAACTTCAAAAGAAAAATCACAAAAATACCCATCAAAATGTTTCCAAGCAGGGGCATCAGAAGGGTGACACATCTTACCGTCCTCCATATGATGCTCTGAATGCTACCTCATTTTATTAGCTATTGCAGATTATGAATACAATCTCTGCAACCAATGTTATTGGAAAATTGTGCATCTTTTTATACGGCACCTTTAACTTCCGAATATACAATCTATTTTCAGAACCCCTAACCTTTTGCTTGTACCAAGCATGCCCACATATTTTACAACTATTAAGGTCACTTTCATCACCCCAGTATATCATACAATTGTTCACACATCAATTAATGACATGTATGGGTAATCACAATCCTCTAACTAACTTCTTCTGGAATAAAAACAATGGCATCAGATTATCTTGTGGCAAAAATTCTTGAATAAAATTAGATAGATCATCAAACCATGCCAACGAACACCAGTGTCTGCACTTTATTTCTAACATCCTAATGGTTGTAGATAGTTGAGTATGCTTAGAATTTTTCTAATATACAGGATTGTCTCCAGCTCGAATCATGTCATAGAAAATTTTCACCATGACATTGGGTTACTCATTTAGGTTGAATTCAAGACCCACAGCATCACAAACCATTTTATGGTATATAGTGTGATTAATATTCTCCAAGACCATTTGTTCAGTTTTACTTACTAACACCCATACTGAACTTGAACACCTCTGTTGGACTTGCTTCTCACCATGGTATATCCAAACATAGTAATCCACCACAAAACCATTTCTATACAAATGCATCTTCAAAGTCTCTAGATTCAAAAACTTTTTATTCTGACATTTAACTAAAGTACAAGGACACCTTATATCTGTACTATCAATCACACACTCAGGTGTCTCAGAGCAAACTTAAAAAATTCATCTATTTATCCACCCATTCACTAGAGAACATTCCATTCACTATTCGATCCTTGTACATCCATTCATGATTGTCCTCCATAACTAGTTAAAAAAATCAATTTATTTAACAAACGCGATAGTCTCTAATTATAGTTATATATAATTCTATAAACATTTATTTAGTTAAACAAATATTTATATATAGTTATACACATATAGTTTAACATAATATTATATGTTGTTATACATGTAATTATAAATATAGTTCATGTGGTTATACATATAGTTACACATTTAGTTAAACATACATTTATAAATGTAGGTTTATATATTTGTTCATTTAATTTTATATATTTATACATATAATAATGTATAGGCATTGATATAGTAAAATACTTTTATATATAGTACTATATACAAATATATATTAAATATAAGCTATAAATTTATTATTTAAATATAATTATGCATAAAACTTTTATAATTATACATATAGTGAGATATAATTATTTATAATTATATATTATTTTACATATAATATATATAGTTTTAAATAGTTATATAATATTAAACATATAGTTAAATATAGATAAATTCATACAAGTAGTTATAGGTAGTTATACATAAATATATACAATGTTATAAACAAATATTTAGATTTAATTATATGAATGCATATATGTATATATAGTTACAAATATAGTTATATATAATTATATAAACATTTATTTAGTTATACAAATATTTATATATAGATATACACAAATAGTTTAACATAATGTAGTATGTTGTTATACATGTATTATATATATAGTTACATGTTATTATACATATAGTACATATATAGTTAAACGTATATTTTGTATGTAGGTTTATATATTTGTTCATTTAATTTTATATATTTATACATATAGTAATGTATAGGTATGATATAGTAAAATACTTTTTTATATACTACTACATACAAATATATATTAAATATAAGCTTTAGATTAAATATTTAAATAAAATTATGCATAAAACTTTTATAGTTATATATATAATAAGATACAATTATTTATAGTTATGTATTATTTTATATATAATATATATAGTTCTAAATTGTTATATAAATATATTTATACAAGTAGTTATAACTAGTTATACATAAATATAAACAATGTTATAAACAAATATTTTGATTTAATTATATGGATACATATATTTATATATAGTTACAAATATAGTTATTTATAATTATATAGACTTTTATTTAGTTATATAAATATTTATATATAGTTATTCACATATAGTTTTACATAATATTGTATGTTGTTATACATGTAATTATAAATATAGTTACATGTGGTTATACATATAACTACACTTATAGTTAAACATATATTTATACAAGTAAACTATATATTTGTTCATTTAATTTTATATTTATACATATAGTAATGTATAGGTATAGATATAGTAAAATACTTTTTTATATACTACTATATACAAATATATATTAAATATAAGCTGTAAATTTAATATTAAATATAATTTTGCTTAAAACTTTTATAGGTATACATATAGTAAAATACAATTATTTATAGTAATATATTATTTTACATATAATATATATAGTTATAAATAGTTATATATAAATAAATATACAGTTATATATAGATATATTCATACAAGTTGTTATAAGTAGTTCTGCATAAATATATACAACATTATAAACAAATATTTTGATTTAATTATATGAATACATACATATATATATATAGTTACAAATATAGTTATATATAATTATATAGACATTTATTTAGTTATAAAAATAAATAAATAAATAATATATATATATATATATATTATTTATTATTATATTTATATTTATATTTATATTTTATATTATATTTATTTATATTTATATTTATATTATATTTATATTTATATTTATTTATATTATATTTATATTTATATTTATATTTATATTTATATTTATATTTATATTTATATTTATATTTATATTATATTTATATTTATATTTATATTTATATATGTAAATATAGTTAACCATATAGTTAACATAATGTTGTATGTTGTTATACATGTAATTATAAATATAGTTATATTTGGTTATACATATAGTTACACAAAAAGTTAAACATATATTTATACATGTAGGTTTATATATTTGTTCATTTAATTTTATATATTTATACAGTAATGTATAGATATATATATATTTAAATATTTTTTTATATACTACTATATACAAATATATATTAAAATAAAGTGGTAAATTTTATATTTAAATATAATTATGCATAAATCTTTTATAGTTATACATATAGTAAGATACAATTATTTATTGTTATATATTATTATACATATAATATATATAGTTATAAATAGTTATATATAATTAACATATAGTTATATATAAATATATTCATACAAGTAGTTATAAGTAGTTATACATAAATATATACAATGTTATAAACAAATATTATGATTTAATTATATGAATATATATATGTATATAAAGATACAAATATAGTTATATTTAATTATATAGAGTGTTACATAGTTATACAAATATTTATATATAGTTATACACATATAGTTATAAATATGTTTGTAGTTAAAGATATAATTATATATAATATTTATATAGTTATACATTTAGTAAATATAATTATATTTTGTTATATATTTGTATACATATAGCATATTTTTTAGAAATATAGTTATATAGAATTATACATATAGTTATACATTATTATTTAGTTAAAAATTAGTTTTTAAAGTTATAAATATAGTTATAATAATAGTTTACTTTATTATAAGTATAGTTATAAATCTTTTTATATAAAATGACATATGATTATATAATAAAACATGTGTACCTATATAATATTTGTGACTAAAATATTTTATAAAATGTTACTTAAATTTATTATATTTATATTTAACACTTTTATAAATAATATATAGGATATATATCACATTTATATAAAACATTATAAATATTCTATATTTATATAAAAATAATATGTAATATAAATATTTACAAATTGTATTATCATTTAATGTTACATAATTGTTATATAAAAAATTATATAAATGGATAGTCTTATGTAAATGTAGTTTAGATATTTATAAACATTAAAACATATGTATAATTATTTATATATAACATTATATGTTTATATAAACATATTAATGTTTATTTATAATGTAATACATTTATATATATTAAAGTATAGACATTTATACATACTGTCATACGATTATATAAATGTATAAAAGTTTCTATATACTGTTACATGTTTATAATTTATTCGGATACAACAAAAATATAACCCATTAACTTTAAGATTACTTTTTCTTCAGTTATAGAAGTAGATAAATCATCATTATATATTTTCTTCAACTACAGAAGGATAGAACAAAATAAAAACATTTGTATTTGAAATGAAAATCAATAAAACCCTAAAAATCTAAATAGTATAAGAACAAAGATTAGATTGAAAAATTATAGTTTAATTAATTATGTAAAGTCAAAATCATATAGGTTAAATGAAATAGAAGCAAAAATATTGAAATTTGGATGTGAATTAAAAAAAACAAATACCCAATTATACTGAAAATATAAAAATTGATTGTTCTAATAAAATCTAAAGAGACGGAGATATGTATAAACATTTTGAAGGAAAGGACAAACAAAAATATACATGGATTTCGAAGAAAAGATAATATTTCTTCAAATTTATGGTTGCAGTCGCGTATTTCCTTTGCTTCAAAAAATGATGGAGATACGAATGTTTGTAGGTGTTAATGACTTAGCAAATAAATTTTAAATCAAAAAATTAAACCGATAAATTGCCGGCCAAAATTACGGCGGGTAAAGGATCGGTAAATACAAAGTTATAAATATTTGGAATGCCACTTACTGACCAATTTTAATGCTACTATATTTATGGTCTTTAAATGGTTAGTAATTTGTCGGCAATTTATATTCGCTAATTCCATCTTAATTTACAGATCCATTTCTGACAAAATTATTTGTTTGGTACGTATGGTCAGTATTTGGTCGAGAATTTGGTCGAGAATTTTTTTTTTTCGAAAAACCATTTTGGTCTCTAAAAGTTGTGAATTGGTCTGTAATTACTGATCTATATATTTGGTCGGTAGTTTGGTCGATAATTATGATGTTATAAATAATTTGGAAAGTCACTTTACCAACCAATTTTCATGGTAATATATTTTTAGACATTAAATGGTTGGTAAGTTTTTGCAAATTTTTTTTCTCTAATTACCTCCTAATTTATAGACAAATTTCTAACCAGAGATTTTTGGTCGGTAAGTATAGCCGGTCTATGATCGGAAATTTGGTCGGAAATATTTTTTTTGAAACCCCATTTTAGTCACTAAATCATTGTTAATTGGTCAGTAATTACCATCCTATATATTCAGTTGGTAGTTTGGTCAGTAATTACGACGTTATAAATATATTAGAAATTCACTTACCGATTAATTTTAATGGTAATACATTTTTGGACATTAAATGGTGGGTAATATTTTGTAATATTTTTTCACTAATTCCCACCATAATTGATATGCCAATTCCCTACCAAAAATATTTTGTCGATAATATATATTTGATATTTGTTGGAAATTTGGTCGGAAATATTTTTTTTTCGAAGCACCTTTTGATCTCTAAATTTTCATGAATTGGTTTGTAATTACTGACCTATAAATATGGTCGCTAAATAGTCAGTAAATGGTCGGTAAGTATGAAGTTAGTAAAATAATTTGAAGCCCCATCTACCCATCCAATTAGAATGGTAATATATTTGTGGTTGTTAAATGGTCGGTAATTTGTTAGTATTTTTATTTTGATAATTTTATCCTACTTTATAAACTGATTTCTGCCAAAAACTATTTGGTCAGATAATTATGGGTGGCTTTGGTTGGAAATTTGGGCGGTACTTATGGGCGATCTTGGTCGTAAATTTGGTCCAATTTTTTTTTTTTCAATAAACTTTTTTGACATCTATGGTCGTGATTGGATATAATTTAATGACGTAATTTTTAGGATAGTAATTTGGTCATTATTTTTGTTATTTTTAGTATTGCTATCTTTCAAACTATTATCTATCTATTTATCAATCTTTCTTTTAATATGTATCTTTGTATATCTATCTATCTATCTACATATTTCATTATCTAGATATTTATCTATCTCTCTATCTATCTATCTTGCTTTATTTCTATGAATATATCTATCTATCTAATTTTTATTTGTCTATCTCTTAATCTATCAATTTGTCTATCTATCTATCTATCTATTATCTATATATCTTTCAATCTTTTTATATGTATACTACTAATATGCCTATCTACCTATCTATCTATATATATGCTATCTATCTATCTATCATCAAACCTATCTATATGTCATCTATCTATATATTAATATGTCTAAATGTCTTTCATTCTAACAACTATCTATATATAATTTATGTGTATTTGTCTATCTTTCAATCTTCTATCTATCTAAATATATATATATATATCTTTTTATCTATTTATCTATCATCTGTCTATTTATATTTCTATTAGTCTGTCATCATCTATTATCTTTATATCTATTTTTCTATCTATCTATCTATCTATCTATCTATGTATTTATCTGTATACGGTTTTATCTATCTATCTATCATTTGTATCTATCTATCTCACAATCTTTCTTTCTATCTAACTTTGTCTATCTAACTAGCTATTAATTTATCTATTCGTCAATCTAGTATTTGTCTATCTCCTCTATAAGTATATCTATCTAAATATTTATCTATCTATTGTCATTCTTTTTATTCTATCTATCTACATATCTATCTATCTCTCTCTCTTTCTCTCTATCTATCTTTATATATATATATATATATATATATATGTATTTTCAAACTCTTTTATATCTATCTATCGATCTATATATATATATATATATATAATATATATATAT
>JAREIK010001344.1:21598-40643 GCA_029783825.1 Sapria himalayana | reverse complement strand
TCAATCTATGTATATGTCTATCATTCTATCTATCTATCTATCAATCTATATACATATCTATCTATCTGTCTATCTTTCTATCTGTCTATCTATCTATTTGTCTATCTATTGATCTGTCTATTTGTCTATTAGTCTATCTGTCTACCTATCTATTTATTTATCTATCTATATGTCTATTTGACTATCTGTCTATCTATCAATCTATCTATTTGTCTATATGTCTATCTATATATTTGTCTATCTATCTATTTGCGTATCAGGCTATCTTGCTAACTGCCAATCTAGCTATATGTCTATATTCCTATCTATCTATTTGTCATTTTGTCTATTTGTCTATCTATCTTTCTATATATATGTCTATATGTCTATCTACTAATTGTCTATCTATCTATCTTCTATCTGTCTATCTAACTATATGTCTATCTATCTATATTCTATTTTTCTGTGTATCTTTCTATCTGTCAATCTATTAATCTGTCATTCTATCTATTTGTCTATTCGTCTATCTATCTTCTTATCTATCTCTCTATCTATTTATATGTCTATATGTGACATGTGTATTTTCTATATGTCTATCTTTCTATATGTCGATCTTTCTATCTATATATCTGTATATCTATCTATTTATCTATCTGTCTATCTATCTATTTATTTAGTTGTATATTTCTCTATCTATATATCTTTCTATGTGTATGTCTAACTATCAATCTATATGTGTAAATGACTATCTATATAACTGTCTATCAATCTAACTATCTATCTGTATATTTATCTATTTGTCTATCTTTATATCTATCTATCTATATATCTATCTATCTGTCTATCTATGTATCTATCTGTTTGACTATCTATCTATCTGTGTTTATGTATACCAATATAACACTAAATCTATAGATCTATCTATGTATTTATCTATCTATCTATTTATATCTCGAATTGTCTCTCTTTATTAGTATATCTATATATCTGTCTATATGAATATTTATTTATATATCTATCTATCTATCCATCTATTTAGCTATCTATCTATCGAATCTATTTTTCTATTTATCTATATAGCTATTATTTGTCTATCTATCTATTCATCACTCTGTCTATCTATCTATTATACTATCTAACTATTTGTCTATCTGTCAATTTTCCTATCTCTCCATCTATCTATTTTTCTATCTGTCTATTTGCCTATTTGTCTACTTGTCTATCTATCTATTTGTCTATCTGTATATATGTCTATCTGTCTATCTTTCTATCTATCTATCCATATATTTGTCTATCTATCTATCTAATGATCTATCTATATATTTATATATCTAACAATCTATCTATCTATATGTCTGTTTGTCTTTATATGTGTCTTTCTGCTAATCTCTAAATATGTCTATAAGCCTATATGTTTATGTGTATATCTGTCTATCTATCAATCTATCTACCTATCTTTCTACATGTCTATCTCTCTATATCTCTATCTATCTATCTATATGTATATCTATCATTTCCCCTATATATATATATATATATATCGATCTGTCTATCTATATTTCTATCTATCTGTCTATATTCCTACTTATCTATCTCTCTGAATATCTATCTATTTATTAATTTGTCAATCCATCAAATAGTTAATCTGTCTATCTATCTATCTATTTATTGATCTATTTATCTGTCTATCTATCTATCTATCTATTTATATGTCTATTTGTCTATCTATCTATCTGTCTTTCTTTATATATGTCTATCTGTCTATATGTCTATATGTCTTTCTGTATATCTATTTATTTATCTATCTTATTTATTTGTCTATCTGTCTATCTAACTATTAATCTATTGGTCTATCTATCTTTCTACCAATTTAAAAATATCTATTTGTTTATCTATTGGTCTATTGGTCTATCTCTCTATTTATTTATCTAAAAATATATATTGGTCTATCTATATGGCTATCTATTTATTTATCTATCTTATTTATTAATCTAATTTGTCTTTCTGTATATCTATATGTTTATTTGTCTATCTGTCTAGCTATCAATCTATCTAACTATCTATCTACCTATCATTCTATCAGTCTATCTCTATCTCTCTATATCTCTATTTCTCTATCCGTCTATCTGTATAATTATCTATCTGTCTATATGTATATCTATCTATCTTTCTGTCTATCTGCCTATCTATCTATTTGCCTATCTATTTATTTATATATCTATCAATATGTCTATTTTACTATATGTTTATCTGTCTATCTATCTATTTGTCAATCCTTCAATATCTTATTCTGACTATTTATCATCTATTAATTTGTCTGTCTATCTATCTATCTATATGTCTGTCTGTCTATCTATCGATCTATTTATATACCCATCTGTCTATTTATCTATCTGTCTACTTATGTATCCGTCTTTCTATCCATCGATTTATCTATCTATTGACTATTTGTCTATATGTTGATATTTCTATCTATCTATCTATATATCATTATTTCTATCTATCTATTTATATATATATCTATTTGTCTATTTGTCTATCTTTCTAACTATCTATTTTTTATGTCTATTTGTTTATCTTTCTATTTGTCTAACTACTTATTTGTCTATCTGTTAATCTATTTATCTGTATATCTATTTATCTATCTCTCATTTTTTCTATCTATCTGTCTATCAATGTATTTATCCATCTATCTATCTATCTTATTATCTGTCTATCTAGCTACTTATTAATCTATATATATATATATATATATATATATATATATATATATATATATCTGTCTGTCTGTCTGTCTTTCCGTCTATCTATCTATCTATTTGTCTATTTCTATATTTTTATATCAATATATCTGTCTATCTATCTATCTATTTATCTATTTATCTATATGTCTATATGTCTATAAGTCTATCTGTCTATCTATCTATTTATTTGCCTATTTACCAATCTATTAGTCCATCTATCTATTTAACTGTCTTTCTATCAATCAATCTATCTTTCTATATATCTATCTATTTATCTATTTGTGTATCTTTAAATCTTTCTATATGTATATCTATCTATATGTCTATCATACTTTCTATCTATATTGTTATCTATCTATCTACATATCTATCTATCTATCATTGTCTCTAAATATCTATATATCTGCCAATCCATATATTTATCTTCTATTTATATGTCTATTTATCTATTTGCCAACCTTAATATCTATCTATTTTTCTATCAGTCTATTTGTCTATTTGTCTATATATCAATATGTCTACATGTATGAGTATCTATTTGTCTATATGTCTATCTATCTATCTATTTATCTACCTATATGTGTATCTATCTATCTGTCTATATCTCTATCTAACTATCTGTCTATATTTCTATTTTTCTATCTATCTAATTGCCTATATGCATTTCAGCTTATCTGCATACCTATCTATTAGTCTATCGATCAATTATTAATATGTCAATCTGTCAATCTGTAAAACTATCAAACTATCAATCAATCTATCTGTATAAATGTCTATATGCCTATCTGTCTATATGAATATCTATCTATATGTCAATCTGTCTATATGTCTACATGTCTTTCTGTCTATCTATCTATCTATTTATCTGTCTATCTGTCTATCTATCTATCTATTTATCTGTCTATCTATCTATCTATCTATCTATTTGTAAATCTATCAATCTATCTGTCTATCTTTTTATCTATATATTTGTCTTTCTATCTATCTGTCTATCGGACTATCTATCTATATATTTGTCTATCTATATATATATATCTATCTGTTTTTCTATATATATATATATATATATATCTTTATATCTATCTATCTATATATAAATCTATATATCTATCTATCTATCTATATCTCTATCTATCTATATTTTGATCTATCTAGCGATCTTTCTGTCAATCTGTCATTTTGTCAATCTCTCAACCTATCAATCTTTCATTTTATAAATCTGTCGATTTGAAAATCTATAATTCTATCTATCTATCTATCAATTTATCGGTATGTCTGTCTATCTATTTATTTATCTATTTATCTATCTGTCTATCTGTCTAACTATTGATCTATCTATTTGTATATATGTCTATCTACTAATGTGTATCTCTACCTACACTACTAAAATTCACTGAATAACTAACTGATTATTTGGTCACTAATTTGGTGTTTTTGGTCGGTAAAACTAATATCGACCCTTTACTGACCAAAATATTTGGTTACAATTTTGCTCGTTAGTATTTTTTTACAGACAAAGAAGTAGTCAGTCGACAAATTACAAACCATTTAACGACCCTCTACCAACAAACACTTACCAACTATAATCCAAAAATTTTCGGACCAAAATATTTATTTCGAAACTTGGTCTCCAAATGGTCGGTAATTAACAACCATTTGTACACCATTCACCGACAAACAATTACCGACTAAATTCCAACCTTTTTCTGACCAAAAGCACTTTGGTCGATAAATGGTCTCCTAATGGCATGTATTTACCAGACGACTACAGACCATTTACCTACAAACAATATTTGACTATATTCCTGACTATTTCCGATCAAAAGTATTAGGTAGATAAATGGACTCCAAATGGTAGGTAAATACTAATAATTTATAGATCATTTACTGACAAATAATTTTAGCCTATATTGCAACCATTTACTGACCAAAAAAATTAAGTTAGTAAATGGTCACAAAATGGTTGGTAAAAACCTAATAAAATAGCGATTAAAAATCAACCATCATCATTTAAAATCTTTGGTCGGTAATTGATATCCAAAAGGATTGCCGACCATTTTGTGACCTTTTACGGATCATTGATTTTAAAAGATTTTGGTCGTTTTTAGTCGCAATTTCATCGGTAATTACCGACCAATTATTTTTTTTCCCAGTTTTGATTTAGAAATCTTACTTTTGAAATATATATACATTCAGGAAAATATTCAAATTATGCAAAAAAAAATTTTAATTAAATCCAGCAAACAACTCTATATACTTCATATTTATAGTTAATACATCAAGATAAAATAAAAAAATGAAATCCAAAATCAATGTTTAAGGTATAGAAAAATAAATGTGTGTGATACCCTCAATCATCCAATCTAGTTTCATAATTGTTATGCTACGACATATCTGCTCTGCATAGTGAGATGTCGGATACTGGGATAGAGCTATCTACTACAGCTAGTCCTGATTCAGTTGCTACTGGTGTTGCTGTAGGTGATAGAGTAGATGTTGTAGCTGGAGCATTATGCTGAACAATCCGAGCTAGATCATCAGGGTTGAACTATAGTCCACTTTTCTGAAACTTATTTGTAAGCCAGTCAAAACACATACGTGACTCATCCCTATCATCCCCAAAGTAAATCATGCATCGCTCAGTATCGGCCAACTAATACTGTATCACATTTTACATCGCATCCTAAAATTCCTTCATCATTGAGAATAAATTCGAAACTGGTTTTGAAAATTTAGCTTCATAATCTGGTTGTCTAAGCGAGTAGAATGATGATATTGACAAACCGACGCCATAGATGAGCATCTTCTCCTTGCCATCAACAACCTCATACCAAATCTGATTCGTGTGAGCTAATGAATGAGAACTATTTGTTGCACCATTACATGAACCTGACGTAGACTAGAAATATGCTTAAGTCGTACTAGCTAACATTTTTTAATATCTCGCCTAATAAACATGTATGATAAGTATTCCAATATATATTCAAAAAAAAGTGAAAAGTTAATTTTTTTAATGAAATTTAATGTGTTGCACGAGATCTCTGATCAACAAAGGTCTGATCATCATGAGCCTTCATGTGCGTGTATCTAAATAAGCAATGAGCACTGGGCTTCTTACCCTCCTTGCGTGTCTATAATTACACACAATACATACCTTAAATTTATTGAAAAAAAATTCCTTATGAGAAATGAAAATTAGGCATATTGAACACATTTCACAACGTAATAAACATAAAAACTATAAATTAGAAATAATACCAATACTCGTTCATGCTAACGCATAGAGCGATATCCACAAGTGTGTGTAGACATGGCACTACGCCCCCCCAGCCCGCTCTGAGGGATGAATGCTGCAATGTTTATGACACTTTTCCTATAATCAGGATCTTCCCATCTGCTCTGTCACTCCTTGAAAACATAATCCGGGACACTCAAATCTTTTTCTTTCTTCTTCAACCATTTATCTTTGATCTCGTACATGGTGTCTTTATACCGATTGGCAGCATGTTCGTAGAATACACTTATAACTGCCTCATTTGGCTGTGTCCACCTGTAAACTTTCTACAATTATAATTAAAAAATGCTTAATCAGTGAACAAAAGAATAAATAAAAGATGTAAAATTAGTTAGAATATTTACCTTAAATTCTCTCCAAATCATCAATTGGTTTCTATGTGTCAATGACTCCCAATTATGTCCAATAGGTTTAAAGGACTACTTGAAAATTACCCTCGGAACCCTTGAAATGGTACTAGACGGCTCTAACTTTTTCCTGTAACTCAAAATTTATTATCAAGTTAGAAATAAATTAATAAATTGATAAAATATTTGATAAGTTTTAAATCTTACTGATTATCAATTTTCGGATCAAACTGAGTAATAGAGAGGGACTCGTCTGTAGGGTGTGCTCTGAGGAAGACTCTCCAATATCTCCATTCTCTCACTCCTCTGCCTCCTACATCTTTTGATCATTCATCTAAATATTAGAACCATTATGTGGATCAGTCAGCTGATGCTGCTGCTGTGGTACATTCACAACCCTTTCTATGACGTCTCATCCACCCATGATCATCTACTAGTTTCGAGCATACCTGAGGCCTTGCTGCCTATACCATAACTAGTACGACCTTGCAATGTGCTGCCCCAACCTCATCCATGTGCCATATCTATTAAAAATACATAAGACAATGAAAATAAACAAAAATGATTAATTATTAAAATAACATAAAACTCATTGTCTACTCATTCTCATCAGAATCATTCAAATCTAGTTCGTCTTCTTCTTTAGATGTAGTAACATCATTTTGAAATTCCTTTTCATCACTCATTTCATCCTCATAATAAATAAAATTTTTATCAACATCTACATCCCCACTTGTATCCATCTCAGAAGATGCGACTAAAAGGACATTATCGTCCCCTACCACAGCTTCGATTATAACATCATTGTCATAATTTTGAAAAGCTAGTTCTATGAAATTTGTACTTGGTGATGTGGGGATGTCATTTTGAGCCCTCACTTTGATCTTCACACAACTTTCCAATCCTTTCAAGGACCGGTCCAACCCGGATATTCACAATAATAACCCTGTGATGGTTGTACTGCTAAGACAAAAGGTTCATACTAGTTGAATCATTTTTATTGTGCACATCGACAAGTTTATATTGAGGATGGACAACAATACCGACATGTGGTGTTGGGTCAAACCATTCACATTTGAATAACTCAGTTTTTTTAACCAGGAGGGCTTCAAATTTTAACTCGATAACTTTGCCCAGAGTCCCATAATAGTCATATATAGTTTTATTGTATACGGATCCTTTAATGCATACCCCCGTATTGTCTATTGCCCATTAACTACCATAAAATTTAGTGTTAAATTTAAAACTATTCACACAGTAGCCATTGTACGTTCTAACCTCTCTTAGGGGACCTCGTACTATATTTCGAAGATAATGATTGGAAATTGTATTTGCACGATTTTGAACCTGTAATCAAAATTAAATGGATTATTTAGATTACAATTATAAATTTTTATTAGAATAATACAATTTTTTTGTGATTTTAATTTTAAGTAAACAAACATATTTTTCAAAAAAATGATGGAAATTCTTGCTCCATCATGGTTTCATCATTCATGTTTTGAAACTCATTACTTTTATCTATAACAAAATCACGAAAAAAACAAATTAGAATTAATTGATACATTGATAGGAAATAGTAAATTATAATGCTAAATAGATTTCATTTGACATTTACGAATACTTACTCAAAGAATGGTTGAAACTCTGAATAATTTATTAGGACGTATAAATGAGCTATAGTATATTCATAGTCTACTAGATACCTTTTCCCTTTAGCACCAATTGCATTACCCGGAGGCTTGAAAATTTCTAACATATCATTATCCACATTATCATAAAGATAAACCTCATTCTGCTTTTCCTTAAGTAAAAGAATTGGATCTCCTTCTTTGAAAAAGAATGATTCAAATTTGGTAGCCTCATCCAAAATATAATCTATTGGTATAGAATCCTTAACTTGAGCCTTAATCATTATTGTATGCTTTATTTTTCTCAAGTAGTTTACAAAAAAGATTTATTGAAAATTACAAGTCATTTTTATGTATATATAAATATATATATATAGGAAAAGAATCGGTTGAGTGAATCAATATTACCTTTCTAGAGGATACAACCAACGATAATGGACAGGACTAGCAATCCTAGCTTCATAAGCTAATTTCACTAGAAGATGTTCCTTTGAGTCAAAGAAACTTAAAGGAACAATTTTCTCAAGATTGCATAAGATAACAATAATATGTTCATCCAGATTCCTCAACTACTCATCAGTCAAAGAAGAAGAAGTCAGTTGCTTTAAGAATAAAGAAATCTCAGATATCAGCTCCCATATTCTATTAGGTAGGAATTCTCGAAGAGATATTGGTAACAACCTTTGCATTAATACATGAAAATCATGACTCTTCATGCCAATCATCTTAAGTTTTTTCACATCCACATATCTCCCCATATTAGAAGCATACCCAATTAGAAATCTAAGTATTTTTTTTCCACTTCAACATAACCTTCTTCTATGATTTATTCAGAACAAATGACACATCTGGGTTTTTATTGGTGACAATATTTATTGTAAATTGAGGACGACAACAATATTTATTTAATTCATCTATTGACTTGTACGTGTCCTTAGTTTTCCCAAGAATGTTAAACACTATATTGAAAATAATGTTAAACATATTCTTTTCGATATGCATAACATCAAGATTGTGTCTGAGCAAGTGTTCGTGCTAGTAGGGAAAATCTCAAAAAATACTCCTTTTATTCCACCCATAAGTCTTAGATATAGCTGCATTCACAACCTCAGCATCAACATCAATCACCTTATTCAACCCTCTGTTATTCAATTCCTGCAGAATTTCATCCCCAGATCTAACCCCCTGGAATTGTTTAGTAACCTTTCTATTCTTAATGAAGTCTTTGGTGTTACATTGATACGAATGATTAATAGGAAGAAACTTCTAATTGTTGTTGAGCCACCACTATTTTTCATTCTTAATTAATATAAAAGCATCAGAATCTTCCATACAATGCGGATATGCCAACATACCAGTTGTACTCTTCCCATACATCATAGAATATGCTGGAAAGTCATTTATGATCCACAATAGGGCAGCACGCATCTGAAAATTTTGTCGTTTGGAAATATCATAAGTTTGAATCCCAATACCCCAAAGACTTTTCAACTCAACTATTAATAGCTGCAAGAAAACATTTATCTTCCCATTTGGATTCGTAGGCCCCGGCACTAATACAATCAAAAACATAAATTCTTGCTTCATACATAAGTCTGGAGGCAAATTATATGGCATCACCACCACATGCTACAAAGAATATTGCTATCTAAGATTGACCAAATAGCTAAAAAAATCAGTAAATAAACCCATCCAAACATTTAGAACTTCAAAAGAAAAATCACAAAAATACCCATCAAAATGTTTCCAAGCAGAGGCATCAGAAGGGTGACACATCTTACCGTCCTCCATATGATGCTCTGAATGCTACCTCATTTTATTAGCTGTTGCAGATTATGAATACAATCTCTGCAACCAATGTTATTGGAAAATTGTGCATCTTTTTATACGGCACCTTTAACTTCCGAATATACTATCTATTTTCAGAACCCCTAACCTTTTGCTTGTACCAAGCATGCCCACATATTTTACAACTATTAAGGTCACTTTCATCACCCCAGTATATCATACAATTGTTCACACATCAATGAATGACATGTATGGGTAATCACAATCCTCTAACTAACTTCTTCTGTAATAAAAACAATGGCATCAGATTATCTTGTGGCAAAAATTCTTGAATAAAATTAGACAGATCATCAAACCATGCCAACGAACACCAGTGTCTGCACTTTATTTCTAACATCCTAATGGTTGTAGAAAGTTGAGTATGCTTAGAATTTTTCTAATATACAGGATTGTCTCCATCTCGAATCATGTCATAGAAATTCTTTACCATGACATTGGGTTACTCATTTAGGTTGAATTCAAGACCCACAGCATCACAAACCATTTTATGGTATATAGTGTGATTAATATTCTCTAAGACCATTTGTTCAGTTTTACTTACTAACACCCATACTGAACTTGAACACCTCTGTTGGACTTGCTTCTCACCATGGTATATCCAAACATAGTAATCCACCACAAAACCATTTCTATACAAATGCATCTTCAAAGTCTCTAGATTCAAAAACTTTTTATTCTGACATTTAACTAAAGTACAAGGACACCTTATATCTGTACTATCAATCACACACTCGGGTGTCTCAGACCAAACTCAAAAAATTCATCTATTTATCCACCCATTCACTAGAGAACATTCCATTCACTATTCGATCCTTGTACATCCATTCATGATTGTCCTCCATAACTAGTTAAAAAAATCAATTTATTTAACAAACGCGATACTCTCTAATTATAGTTATATATAATTCTATAAACATTTATTTAGTTAAACAAATATTTATATATAGTTATACACATATAGTTTAACATAATATTATATGTTGTTATACATGTAATTATAAATATAGTTCATGTGGTTATACATATAGTTACACATTTAGTTAAACATACATTTATAAATGTAGGTTTATATATTTGTTCATTTAATTTTATATATTTATACATATAATAATGTATAGTCATTGATATAGTAAAATACTTTTATATATAGTACTATATACAAATATATATTAAATATAAGCTATAAATTTATTATTTAAATATAATTATGCATAAAACTTTTATAATTATACATATAGTGAGATATAATTATTTATAATTATATATTATTTTACATATAATATATATAATTTTAAATAGTTATATAATATTAAACATATAGTTAAATATAGATAAATTCATACAAGTAGTTATAGGTAGTTATACATAAATATATACAATGTTATAAACAAATATTTAGATTTAATTATATGAATGCATATATGTATATATAGCTACAAATATAGTTATATATAATTATATAAACATTTATTTAGTTATACAAATATTTATATATAGATATACACAAATAGTTTAACATAATGTAGTATGTTGTTATACATGTAATTATATATATAGTTACATGTTATTATACATATAGTACATATATAGTTAAACGTATATTTTGTATGTAGGTTTATATATTTGTTAATTTAATTTTATATATTTATACATATAGTAATGTATAGGTATAATATAGTAAAATACTTTTTTATATACTACTACATACAAATATATATTAAATATAAGCTTTAGATTAAATATTTAAATAAAATTATGCATAAAACTTTTATAGTTATATATATAATAAGATACAATTATTTATAGTTATGTATTATTTTATATATAATATATATAGTTCTAAATTGTTATATATAAATATATTTATACAAGTAGTTATAACTAGTTATACATAAATATAAACAATGTTATAAACAAATATTTTGATTTAATTATATGGATACATATATTTATATATAGTTACAAATATAGTTATTTATAATTATATAGACTTTTATTTAGTTATATAAATATTTATATATAGTTATTCACATATAGTTTTACATAATATTGTATGTTGTTATACATGTAATTATAAATATAGTTACATGTGGTTATACATATAACTACACTTATAGTTAAACATATATTTATACAAGTAAATTATATATTTGTTCATTTAATTTTATATATTTATACATATAGTAATGTATAGGTATAGATATAGTAAAATACATTTTTATATACTACTATATACAAATATATATTAAATATAAGCTGTAAATTTAATATTAAATATAATTATGCTTAAAACTTTTATAGGTATACATATAGTAAAATACAATTATTTATAGTAATATATTATTTTACATATAATATATATAGTTATAAATAGTTATATATAAATAAATATACAGTTATATATAGATATATTCATACAAGTAGTTATAAGTAGTTCTGCATAAATATATACAACATTATAAACAAATATTTTGATTTAATTATATGAATACATACATATATATATATAAAATAAAGTGGTAAATTTTATATTTAAATATAATTATGCATAAATCTTTTATAGTTATACATATAGTAAGATACAATTATTTATTGTTATATATTATTATACATATAATATATATAGTTATAAATAGTTATATTTAATTAAACATATATTTATATATAAATATATTCATACAAGTAGTTATAAGTAGTTATATATAAATATATACAACGTTATAAACAAATATTATGATTTAATTATATGAATATATATATGTATATATAGTTACAAATATAGTTATATTTAATTATATAGAGTGTTACATAGTTATACAAATATTTATATATAGTTATACACATATAGTTATAAATATGTTTGTAGTTAAAGATATAATTATATATAATATTTATATAGTTATACATTTAGTAAAATATAATTATATTTTGTTATATATTTGTATACATATAGTATATTTTTTTAGAAATATAGTTATATAGAATTATACATATAGTTATACATTATTAGTTAGTTAAAAATTAGTTTTTAAAGTTATAAATATAGTTATAATAATAGTTTACTTTATTATAAGTATAGTTATAAATCTTTTTATATAAAATGACATATGATTATATAATAAAACATGTGTACCTATATAATATTTGTGAATAAAATATTTTTATAAATGTTACTTAAATTTATTATATTTATATTTAACACTTTTATAAATAATATATAAGATATATATCACATTTATATAAACATTATAAATCTTCTATATTTATATAAAAAATAATATGTAATATAAATATTTACAAAATTTTATTATCATTTAATGTTACATAATTGTTATATAAAAAATTATATAAATGGATAGTTTTATGTAAATGTAGTTTAGATATTTATAAACATTAAAACATATGTATAATTATTTATATATAACATTATATGTTTATATAAACATATTAATGTTTATTTATAATGTAATACATTTATATATATTAAAGTATAGACATTTATACATACTGTCATACGATTATATAAAAGTATAAAAGTTTCTATATACTGTTACATGTTTATAATTTATTCGTATACAACAAAAATATAACCCATTAACTTTAAGTTTACTTTTTCTTCAGTTATAGAAGTAGATAAATCATCATTATATATTTTCTTCAGCTATAGAAGGATAGAACAAAATAAAAACATTTGTATTTGAAATCAAAATCAATAAAACCCTAAAAATCTAAATAGTATAAGAACAAAGATTAGACTGAAAAATTATAGTTTAATTAATTATGTAAAGTCAAAATCATATAGGTTAAATGAAATAGAAGCAAAAATAATGAAATTTGGATGTGAATTAAAAAAAAACAAATACCCAATTATACTGAAAATATAAAAATTGATTGTTCTAATAAAATCTAAAGTGACGGAGATATGTATAAGCATTTTGAAGGAAAGGACAAACAAAAATATACCTGGATTTCGAAGAAAAGATAATATTTCTTCAAATTTATGGTTGCAGTCGCGTATTTCCTTTGCTTCAAAAAAATGATGGAGATACGAATGTTGGTAGGTGTTAATGACTTAGCAAATAAATTTTAAATCAAAAAAATAAACCGATAAATTGCCGGCCAAAATTACGGTGGGTAAAGGATCGGTAAATACAAAGTTATAAATATTTGGAATGCCACTTACTGACCAATTTTAATGCTACTATATTTATGGTCTTTAAATGGTTAGTAATTTGTCGGCAATTTATATTCGCTAATTCCATCTTAATTTACAGATCAATTTCTGACAAAATTATTTGTTTGGTAGGTATGGTCAGTATTTGGTCGAGAATTTGGTCGGGAATTTTTTTTTTCGAAAAACCATTTTGGTCTCTAAAGGTTGTGAATTGGTCTGTAATTACCGATCTATATATTTGGTCGGTAGTTTGGTCGATAATTATGATGTTATAAATAATATGGAAAGTCACTTTACCAACCAATTTTCATGGTAATGTATTTTTAGA
This sequence comes from Sapria himalayana, assembly GCA_029783825.1. Taxonomy (NCBI): domain Eukaryota; kingdom Viridiplantae; phylum Streptophyta; class Magnoliopsida; order Malpighiales; family Rafflesiaceae; genus Sapria; species Sapria himalayana. The sequence continues at coordinate 26,297 of JAREIK010001344.1, read as the reverse complement.
CATTAAATGGTTGGTAAGTTTTTGCAAATTTTTTTTCTCTAATTCCCTCCTAATTTATAGACAAATTTCTATCCAGAGATTTTTGGTCGGTAAGTATAGCCGGTCTATGATCAGAAATTTGGTCGGAAATATTTTTTTTTGAAACCCCATTTTAGTCACTAAATCATTGTTAATTGGTCAGTAATTACCATCCTATATATTTAGTTGGTAGTTTGGTCGGTAATTACGACGTTATAAATATATTAGAAATTCACTTTACCGATTAATTTTAATGGTAATACATTTTTGGACATTAAATGGTGGGTAATATTTTTGTAATATTTTTTCACTAATTCCCACCTAATTGATATGCCAATTCCCGACAAAAAATATTTTGTCGATAATATATATTCGATATTTGGTTGGAAATTTGGTCGGAAATATTTTTTTTCCGAAGCACCTTTTGGATCTCTAAATTTTCATGAATTGGTTTGTAATTACTGACCTATAAATATGGTCGGTAAGTATGAAGTTATAAATAATTTGAAAGCCCCATCTACCATCCAATTATAATGGTAATATATTTTTGGTTGTTAAATGGTCGGTAATTTGTCAGTAATTTTTATTTGATAATTTCATCCTAATTTATAAACTGATTTCCGCCAAAAATATTTGGTCGATAATTATGGGCGGTCTTTGGTTGGAAATTTGGTCGGTAATTATGGGCGATCTTTGGTCGGAAATTTGGTCGAAATTTTTTTTTCAATAAATTTTTTTGAAATCTAATTGGTCGTGATTGGATCATAAATTAATGACGTAATTTTTAGGATGGTAATTTGGTCATTATTTTTGTTATTTTTAGTATTGCTATCTTTCAAACTATTTATCTATCTATTTATCAATCTTTCTTTTAATATGTATCTTTGTATATCTGTCTATCTATCTATCTACATATCTCATTATCTAGATTTCTATCTATCTCTCTATCTATCTATCTTGCTCTATTTCTGAGAATATATCTATCTATCTAATTTTTATTTGTCTATCTGTTAATCTATCAATTTGTCTATCTATCTATCTATCTATTATCTATATATCTTTCAATCTTTCTATATGTATATCTACTAATATGCCTATCTACCTATCTATCTATATATATGTCTATCTATCTATCATCAAACCTATCTATATGTCAATCTATCTATATATTAATATGTCTAAATGTCTTTCATTCTAACAATCTATCTATATATTAATTTATGTGTATTTGTCTATCTTTCGATCTATCAATCTATCTAATTATATATATATATATATCTTTTTATCTATTTATCTATCGATCTATCTATTTATCTACCTATCTACCTATCGAGCTATCTGGCTATCTAGTTATGTGTCAATATATTTATCTATCAATCTGTCTATTTATATTTCTATTAGTCTGTCAATCAATCAATCTATCTTTATATCTATTTTTCTATCTATCTATCTATCTATGTATTTATCTGTATATCTGTTTATCTATCTATCTATCTATTTGTATCTATCTATCTCACTATCTATCTTTCTATCTAACTATTTGTCTATCTATCTAGCTATTAATTTATTTATTCGTCAATCTATGTATTTGTCTATCTCTCTATAAGTATATCTATCTAAATGTTTATCTGTCTATTTGTCATTCTTTTTATCTATCTATCTACATATCTATCTATCTCTCTCTCTCTATCTATCTTTATATATATATATATATATGTATATCTGTCTATCTATCTTTTTGTTTATATATCTATTTTTCAAACTCTTTTATATCTATCTATCGATCTATCTATATATATATATATATTTATCAGTATATATGTGTATCTATTTATCTATCTATTTGTCTCTCTGTATATCTATCTATATGTCTGTCTATCTATATATTGATTTATCTATCTATTAGTGTATCTATTTATATGTCTATATATTTAATATATTTCAACCTATTTATCTGTCTATTTATCTTTCTGTTTATCTATCTATTTGTTGATCTATCTGTCTATCTGTCTATTTATCTATCTGTCTATCTGTCTATCTATGTATCTTCTATTTGTCTTTTTGTTTATATGTATTTCTGTATATCTATCTATCTATCTATCTGTCTATCTATCTATCTGTGTATTTTTCAATCTATCAATCTATCGGTCAATCTATCTATATATCTATCTTTTATATGTCTATCTATATATCTGTCTATATGTATATTTATATATCTATATGTGTATCTATCTATTATTCTATCTTCTTATCTACATATCTAACTATCTGCCTATATGTCTGTGTATCTATCTATACATCTATCTATATGTTTATCTATTTATCTATGTATATGTCTATAAGATTTTATGGCTAACTAACTAACTAACTATCTATCTATATATCTTTCTATCTATCAATCTATCTATCTATCAATCTATCAATCTGTCTATTTGTCTATCTAGCTATCTCACTATCTATCTACCTTCCCTTCTATCTATATGTTTTTCTTTATTTTTCTGTCTATCTTTCTATTTATCTATCTATTTATCGGTCTATCTGTCTATTTGTCGATCTATCTGTATATCTGTCTATCTGTGTTTATATAAATATATATATATCTATCTATCTATGTATCTATATATTTATCTATTTATCTATTTATCTGTCTTTCTATCTACATGTATAAATTTAATTCTATGTATCTATCCATATGGCTATCTTGCAATCAAGCTATTTGTCTATATAGATATTTGTCTTTCTAACTATATGTTTATCTATCTATCTATTTTTCTATCTATCTATCTGTCTATTTATTAATTTGTTTATCTGTCTATTTGTCTATATGTCAATTAATCTATATGTCGATTTGACAATATGTCTATTTATGCATCTATCTATCAGTCTATAAGTCTATCTGTATATCTTTATATCTATCTATCTGTCTATCTACGTATATGCCTAACAGTTAATTTATCTATATACCTATCTACCTGTCTATCAATCTATTTGTATATTTTCTTATATGCCGATCTACCTATCTGCCTATCTACCAATCTGCCAATCTATCAATCTATTTATATGTCAATCTAACTATCTATGTATATGTCTATATGTCTATCTGTGTAACTATTTATCAATCTATTTATTTATCAGTTTATATGTATATATTTCTATCTATCTATTTGTGTATGTCTATCTATCTATATGTTTATCTGTTTATCAATTAATCTTTCAATCTTTATATATATCGATTTGTGTATCTGTCTATCTATCTTTTTGCATATGTGTCTATATGTCTATCTGTCTTTCTATCTATGTTATATCTATATATCTATCTATTTATGTATTTGTGTATATATCTATCTATTTATGTATCTGTGTATCTATCTATCTATGTATCTATCTATCTATATGTATGTCTAGCTATCTATCTATTTGTCTATCTTTTTATCTTTCTATTTGTATATCTATCTGTCTATATATCTGTCTATATGTATATCTATCTATCTATCTATATATCTATTTTTCTATCTATCTGCATATATGTTTATCTACCTATATATAACTTAGACTAAATTTAAATCTATCTATCAATGTATATGTCTATATGTCTATCTACTATCTGTCTAATTTTATATCTATTTATTTATCTATATATCTGTCTATCTTTTTATAAATCAATCTATCAATTTATACACACACACACACACACACACAAACACACACACACACACACACACACACACACACACACACACACACATATATATATATATATATATATTCTTCTATATATCTTTTTTTCTATCTATCTATCTATCTACCAATCTAGTTAACATGTTATTTGGCTATCTTTCTATATTTCTATCTAACTCTCTATAAAACTATCCATTTAACTTTCTCTCTATCTATCGATGTTTCTATCTATCTAACTTTCAATATATTTATCTGTCTATGTAGTATATTTCTATTTGTGTATCTATCTCACTGTCTATCTGTCTTTCTATCAATCAGTCTATTTGACTTTTTGGCTATCTATTTATCTATCTATCTATCTTTATGTCTATCAATCAATCAATCTTTCTATCTGTGTATCTGCCTATCGGTATATCAATCAATCTGTTTATCTATGTATCTTTCTATCTATCATTCTATTTATATATATATATATATATATATATATATCTATTTTTTATCTGTCTATCTATATATCTATCTGTCTATATATCTATCTATATATCTACTATCTATCAATTTGTCTATCTATCTATCTAGTTGTCTATCAGTATGTCTATCTATCTGTCTGTCTGTCTATCTATATATTTGTTTATCTATGTATCTATCTATCTGTCTATTTTTGTCGGTACCTATCTATTAATCTATCTATTTGTCTAGCTATCTCTCTATCTATCTATTTATCTAAATAGCTGTTGATATATCTATCTATCTATCTATCTATTTGTCTATCTATCTATTTCTTTACCTATCTATCAATTATTTGTCTATCTGTTTATTTATGTGTGTATATGTATATCTATCTATCTGTCTATTTGTCTCTCTATCAATCTGTCTATATGCCTATCTATCTATCTGCCAATCAATCTATCTGTAATCTATAAATCTACCTATTTGCCTATCTATCTATGTATATGTTTATATGACTATCTATCAATCAATCTATCTATCTATCTAATAATAT
>JAREIK010001344.1:0-17142 GCA_029783825.1 Sapria himalayana | reverse complement strand
TTATAAAGATAGGAAGATGGATAGAAAGATAGATACAAAGATAGGCAGATGGATAGAAAGATAGAAAAAGAGATTTAGATAGATGGATAAATAAATAGATCGATGGATTTATGAATATATAGATAGATATATAGTTAGTTAGTTAGTAGTTAGATAGTCATATAGACATATACAAAGATATATAGATAGACATATAGAAAGATTTATAAATAGACAGTTAGACAGATAGTAGTTAGATAAATAGATAGCCAAATAGTCAGAGAGATTGATACAGAGATCATATAAATATATACACAGATAGATAAAGAGAAGATAGATAGATAGATAGTCAGATAGATATATAGACAAATAGGAAAATCGACAAACAAAATGCTAGATAGGTAGATAGATATGGATAAATACATAAACAGATAGACAGATGAAAGATATACAGATAGTTAGATAGATAGATATAGACAGATATATAGATAGATAGATATATAGATAAGTAGAAAAACTCATAGAAGTAATAGATAGATAGATAGATAGAGAATAGATAAATAAACAGATAGACAGATTGATTGATAAATATACAGATAGATAGATATAAAGATAGACAGATGGACAGATAACAATTGACCAATATACAGATATAGGATATATATCTATAATGATAGACAAATAGTATATAGATAGATAGATAGATATATATAGAGATAAATATAAGGACTAGATAAGTAAAAATTTAGATAGATCAATAGATATACATATGGACCCATAGACAAGTTGACAGATAGACATATAGAAAAAATTACAGATAGACCAGATAGATAAATAAAATAAATAGACAGATAGATAGATAGACAGACAGATAGACTCTATCGATAGATAATAGAAAAATATCCATATAGATAGATAAATAGATAGATAGACAGATAGAAAGATAAATAGATAGACATATGACAGAAAGATAGATAGATATAGAGAAAGATATGTAGATTGACATATAGATAGATATATTGATTTATAGATAGATAGATGTATAGATAAGAAGATAGGCAGATAGACAGATAGATAGATTTACAGATAGATATACAGATAGATATATAAATATACATATATGGATATATAGATAGACATATAGATAGATAGACATATAGAAAGACACATAGAAAGATAAATAGATAGATAGATAGATAGATAGATATATAAATAGATAGATAAATAAAGATAAGTGGATAGATACATAAATAAATATATAGTAGATAGATTGATAAAAAGACAGATAGATTGATAGTAAGATACATAGATAGATAAATAGATAGGTAGATATGAAGATAGGCAGATAGACAGATAGATAGATAAACATATAGATTCATAAACATATAGATAGATAGACAAATTGACAGATAGACATATAGAAAGATAGACAGATAGAGAGATAGATAGTTAGATAGATTAGTAGATAGATAGATAGATAGACAGATAGATATATATATATATATTGATAGATATATAGATACACTTATAGGGAAATTAGTAGATAGACAGATAGACAAATAACATATAGACAGATAGACAAATAGATAGATAGATAGATAGATAGATAGACAAATAGACAGACATACAGATAGATATATAGATAAATAGATATATAAACAAATAGATAGAAAAAAGATAGATAGATAAATATATAGATAGATAGACATATAGATACATAAACATATAGATAGACATATAAATAGATAGACATATAGAAAGATAGACATATAGAAAGATAGATAGACATATAGATACATAAATAGATATATAGATACATAGATAGATAGATAGACATATAAATAGATAGATAGATAGATACATAGATAGATTGTTAGATACCTAGATATATAAACAGATTGATAGATAGAAGAAAGATAGATAGATAGACTGCCAAATAGGTAGATAGATAGATTGACAGACAGACAAATAGATAGATAAATAAATAGATAGATCCAAAGACAGAAAGATAGATAGACATTTTGACATATAGACAGATAGACAGATATATAGATAGAGATATTGTTAGATATATTGATAGATAGATAGATAGATTAAAATAGATTGATAGATTTATGATAGACACATAGATTGATAGACAGATAGACAGATAAATAGATAGACATATAGACAGATAATTAAATAGACATTTGACATATAGTTAGGTTGATAGAAAGACAAATAGGTAGATTGACATATAGATAGATAGATTAATTGATAGATAGATAAATAATTAGATAGATAGGCAAATAGATAGATAACATATATACAGATACACTATTAAAAAATAGACAAATAGAAAGAAAGATAGATATATAGATAAATAGATATAAAGATAGTTAGATAGACAAAAATAAAATAAGACAGATGGCTAGATAGGTTGATAAATAAATAGATAGATAAATAGATAGATAGATAGACAGTCAGATGTATAGATATATAGATTGACAGATATATAGATCGAAAATAGATAGATGGATAGATATATATATAGATAGACAAATAAATAGAAAGATAAATATATAAATAGTTAGTTATACATATAATCATATAGACATGTACATAGATAGATTAATTGACATATATACAGATTTATAGATAGACAGTGAGATAGATAAATACATAGCTAGATAGACAAAGAGACAGATTGACAAATAGACATATAGACAAATAGACATATAGACAGATAGATAAATAGATAGATAGATAGATAAAAAGTTAGGTATATATACAAATAGGAATATAGACAGATAGACTAATAAGCAAATAAACAGATAAATATATAGACAGACAGATAGATAGACAAATAGATAGATAGATAGACAAATAGATAAAAAGATTGATAGATACACAAATAAATATAGATAGATAGACAGATAGAGTGATAGACTGATAGACTGATAGATAGACATATAGATAGATAAAAAATATTGACAGATAGTAAGATAGACAGTGAGATGGATAGACAGATAGATAGATGGTTAGGTAGATAAAAAATTAGATTAATAGATTAATTGGTAGACAGATAGAAAGATAGACACATAGATAGATAGTTAGATATATAGATAGCCAAATAGACAGATAGACAGATAGACAGACAGATAGATATTTAGAAACATAGATAGATATAAAGATATACAGATATATAAATAGAAATAAAAATAGATAGACAGATAGACAGATATCCAGATAGATAGATAGATACATATATAGATCAATAGATTAATTGATAAATTGATAAATTTATAGAAAGATAGATAAATAGTTAGATAAATAGATTATTAGTTAGACAAATAGTCATATAGACATATACATATATAGATAGAAAGACATATAGATAGATTTATAGTTCGACACAATGATACTTAGCCAAATAGATAAAGAGATATATAGACAGATAAATAGATAAAGATATAAATAAATAGATAAATAGATAGACAGAGAGAGAAAGATAGATAGATAGACAAATAGAAATAAATATATATAGATAAATAGATACACAGATAGATATATAGACAGGTAAATAGATAAAGATATAAATAAATAGATAAATAGATAGACAGAGAGAGAAAGATAGATAGATAGACAAATAGAAATAAATATATATAGATAAATAGATACACAGATAGATATATAGACAGATACACAGAAAGATAGAATGTAGATGCACATGTAGAAAGAAAGATAGATATATAGATAAACAGATAGACAGATGGACAGATAGACATATATATAGATAAACAACTAGATATATAGATAATGATGCATATAGACAGATAGACCGATAGAGAGATAGACATATAGACAACTATACACATAGAAAGATTAACAAATAGACAAATAACCACATAGATAGAAAGACATATACATAGATTTTCAGAAAGATAGATAGACATGTAGACATAAAGACAGATAGACAAATAGACAGATAGATAGATAGACAAATAGACAGATAGATAGATAGATAGATTGATTGATTTATAGATAGATAGATAGATAGTCAGATAGATAAATAAATAGATAGAAATATAAAAATATATATAGATAGATAGATAGATTGACCGATATACAGATAGACAGATAGATAGAAAGATATATGAATAGACAAATAAATAGATAAACTAATAGACAAATAGTTAGATAGTCAAGAAGACAGATATACAGATATACAGATAGACATGTCGACAGATAGACATAGAGATAAATAGATAGATAACATATAAATAGATAGACAAATAGACAGATCGATAGATAGAGATATAGACACATTGACACATAGACACATAAATATATAGAGAGATAGACATATTGACATATAGATAGATAGACACACGGATAGATAGATATTAGATAGATAGACAGACAGATAGATAGATAGATCTACAGACAAATTAATAGATAGGCACACAGATAGATAAATAGACAATCAGATAGATATATATCCAACTAGAAAATAGATAGATAGATAAATAACCAAAAAGAAATATAAATAGATAGATAGATAGATTTATAGAGAGAAGACAGATAGAAAAATAGACAGACGAACAGATAGACAGATAGATAGATAGATAGATAGATAGACAGATAGATATATTCATAGATAGATCAGATAGATTGATTGATTTATTGATGTATTGATATATAAATAGATATATAGATAGATAAATAAATATATAAATGGATAGACTGATAGATATATAGGCAAATAGACAGATAGATAGAAATATAGATCGATAGATAGACCAATAGCCTGATATCCAGATAGACATATGAATAGAAACAAAGATTGAAAGATATACACAACTAAAAATTACAAGAATACCTACCAAATTTCTGACCTAAAAATTTTGCTGGTGATTGATGCCTAAATCACGACCTTCTAGCCACCAAAAAAGTGTAACGAAAAAGAAAATTTTTTTGACCATAGACCGACCCTAATTACCGACCAAATGTTTTTTGTCGGAAATCGGTCTATAGAGTGGTTATCCATTCTATTACCGACCATTTAACGCCCAAAAATAACTTACCATTAAAATTGGATGGTATAGTGGGTTTTAAAATTATTTATAATTTCATACTTACCGACATTTTACCGACTAGATATATAAGTTAGTATTTACTGACCAATTCATGACCAATTTAGTGATCCAAATAGGGGCATTTGGAAAAAAATACTTTCGACCAAATTTTCGACTCACTACCGACCATATATTACCAACCAAATTATTTTTTGGTCGGAAATTAGTCTTTAAATTAGGTGGGATTGTCGAAAAACACTCTAAAAAGATTATCGACCAATTCATGATTAAAAATTAATTACTATTAAAAATGGTTGGTAAAGTGGTTTTCCAATATATTTATAACGTCGTAATTACAGACCAAACTTCCGATCGAATATGTAGGTTGGTAGTTACCAGCCATTTAACAACCAAATACCGACTATAACTACTGACCAAATGTTTTTGGTCGAAAATTGGTTAGTAAATTAGGAAGGAAATAGCGAATAGAAATTGCTGACAAATTATCAACCATTGAGTGACCAAAAATATATTACCATTAAAATTGGTCAGTAAAGTGGACTTCCAAATAATCATAAATTTTTTCTCACCAACAATTTTCAAACCATAATTTTGGTTGGTTATTTATTGTTTTAATTTTTTGATTTGAAAATCATTTTCTATGTCATTAACACCTACATTCATCGAAACTCCGTCATTTTTTTGAATCAGAGGTGATTGTAAGAACAAAATCGATAAAATTTGTTCTTTCTTCTAAATCCAGGTAAGTTTTTCTTTGTACTTTTCCTTCAAATTACTTTTACATATCTCTGTCTCTCTAAATTATATATAGACAATCGGATTTTCATTTTTATAGTATAAAGTATTAGGTTTTTTTTTTCTCTTCTGAATTTATTAAGTTTTGCTTCAATTTCATTTTACCTAACATTATTTTGACTCGACACAATTAATTAAACTATAATTTTTCATGTTTAAATTTTTTTCTTCTACTCTTTAGATTTTTAGGGTATTAGTGATTTTGATTTCAATTATAGAATGTTTGCATCCGAATAATCTTAATGTTAATGGTTTATATTTATAATCATATGACATTATGTATAAATGTCTATACTTTAATATATATAATAATTAATGTTAAATCAAACTTTTATATAATGTTAATCTTAAATATTTTTAACAAATATAAAATCTTTATACATTTATATAATCATATGATATTATGTATCAATGTCTATACTTTAATATATATAAACGTATTAAATTATAAATAAACATTGATATGTTTATAAAAACATATAATGTAATATATAAATATTTATACATATGTATTAATGTTTATAAATATATATACACAATTTACATAAAACTATCCATTTATATATTTTTTTATATAACAATTATGTAGCATTAAATAATTATACAATTTTGTATATATTTATATTACATATTATTTTTTTATATAAATATAGAATTTTTATAAAGTTTATATAAATGTGACATATATACTATATATTATTTATAAAAGTGTTACGTATAAATATAATAATTTTTAAGTACCATTTATAAAAATTTAATTTTCACAAATATTATATAGATACATGTTTAATTATATAATCATATTAATATGCCATTTTATATAAAAGTTTTTATAACTATATTTATAATAAAGTAAACTATTTTTATAACTATATTTATAGCATTACATAACTAATTTGTAATTTTATAATAATTTATAACTATATGTATAATTCTATATAATTATATTTCTAATAAAATATACTATATGTATACTAATATATAACAAAATATAATTATATATTTACTAAATGTATAACAATATAAATGTTATATATAATTATATCTTTAACTACATACATATTTATAACTATATTTGTATAACTATATATTAATATTAGTGAAATTATGTAACACTATATAAATAAATATAACTATATTTGTAACTATATATACATATATGTATTCATATAATTAAATTATAATATTTGTGTATAACATTGTATATATTGATGTATAACTACTTATAACTACTTGTATGAATATATTATATATAACTATATGTTTAATTATATATAACTATTTATAACTATATATATTATATGTAAAATAATATATAACTATAAATAACTATATCTTACTATGTGTATAACTTTAAAAGTTTTATGTATAATTATATTTAAATATTAAATTTACAGCTTATATTTATTATATATTAGTAAATAGTAGTATATAAAAAAGTATTTTACTATATATATACCTATACATTACTATATGTATAAAAAATATAAAATTAAATTAACAAATATATAAACCTACATGTATAAATATATGTTTATCTATATGTCTAACTATATGTATAACCATATGTAACAATATTTATAAGTACATGTAAAACAACACACAATATTATGTTAAATTATGTGTATAACTAAATATAAATATTTGTATATCTAAATAAATGTCTATATAATTATATATTACTTTATTTGTAACATTATATACATATATGTATTATATAATTAAAACAAAATATTTTTTTATAATGTTGTTTATATTTATGTATAACTACTCATAACTACTTGTATGAAAATATCTATATATAACTATATGTTTAATTATATAGAACTTTTTATCACTATATATATTATATGTTAAGTAATATATAAGTATAAATAATTGTATCTTACTATATTTATAACTTTAAAAGTTTTATGTATGATTATATTTAAATATTAAATTTACAGCTTATATTTATTATATATTTGTATATAGTAGTATATAAAATAGTATCTTACTATATCTATACCTATAGATTACTATATGTATAAATATATATAATTAAATTAACAAATATATAAACCTACATGTATAAATATACATTTAACTATATGTATAACTATATGTATAACTACATGTAATAATATTTATAATTACATGTATAACAATACACAACATTATGTTAAATTATATGTGTATGCCTATATATTAATATTAGTATAACTAAATAAATGTTTATATAATTATACATAAATATATTTGTAACTACATATACATATATGTATTAATATAATTAAAGCAAAATATATTTTTTAAACCTTGTTTATATTTATGTATAACTACTTATAACTACTTGCATGAATATATCTATATATAACTATATGTTTAATTATATATAACTATTTATAACTATATATATTATATATAAAATAATATATAACTATAAATAATTGTATCTTACTATATGTATAACTTTAAAAGTTTTATGCATAATTATTTTTAAATATTAAATTTATAGCTTATATTTATTATATATTTGTATATAGTAATATATAAAAAGTATTTTACTATATCTATATCTATACATTACTATATGTATAAATATATAAAATTAAATTAACAAATATATAAGCCTACATGTATAAATGTACATTTAATTATATGCGTAACTATATGTATAACCACATGTAATTATATTTATAATTACATGTATAACAACATACAACATTATGTTAAACTATATGTGTATAACTATATATAAATATTTTTATAACTAAATAAATGTCTATATAATTATATATAACTATAAATAGAGACAATCGCGTTTGTTAAATAAATTGATTTTTCTTTAAATAGTTATGGAAGATGATATTAAATGGATGTAGAAGGGTCGAATAGTGAATGGAATGTTCTCTAATGAATGGGGGGGTATAGTTGATGAATATTTTGAGTTTTCTCTGAGACACCCTAAGTGTGTGAATGGTGGAACTGATATAAGGTGTCCTTGCACTTCAGTTAAATGTTAGATTAAAAAGTTTTTGAATGTTGAGACTGTGAAGATGCATTTATATAGAAATGGTTTTGTGACTGATTACTATGTTTGAATATACCAAGGTGAAGCAAGTCCACCAGAAGGAGATCCAACTCTTTCGCTTAAGGAAAAGTGGAATGAGGTTTATCTTAATGACAATGTGGATAATGATATGTTTGAAATTTTCAAGCCTCCGAGTAAAGAAATTGGTGCTGAAGAGAAAAAGTATCTAGCAGACTAGGAATAAAAAGTAGCTCATCTATATGTCCTAATTAATTGTCCAGATGTTCAACCATTCATTGAGTAAGTATTTCTTAATAGTCAAATGAGATCTATTTAGCATTATAATTGAATATTTCCTATCAATGTATCAATTATTTTTAATTTCATTTTTTAGTGATTTTGTTACAAATAAATGTAAAGAGTTTCCAAACATATATAAAGAAGCTATCAATGCCGTGACAGAACAAGAATTTCCACTAATTTTTGAAAAATACATATGTTTACTTATAATGATAATCACAACACAATTAATTGTTCTAATAAAAATTTATAATTATAATCTAAACAATCCACTTAATTTTGATTACATGATTATAATCGTGCAAATAAAATTTCCAATTATTATTTTCGAAGTATAACACAAGGTCCCCTAAGAGTTGTTAGAACGTACAATGGTTACAATGTGAATGGTTTTAAATTTCACACTAAATTGTATGGTAGTTACCGAGCAACTGACAATACGGGGGTATGCATTAAAGGATCCATATACAATGAAACTGAATATGACAATTATGGGACTATGGTCGAAGTGATCGAGTTAGAATTTGAAGCCATCCCGCTTAAAAAAACTGTGTTATTCAAATGTGAATGGTTCGACCCAACACTACATGTTGATATTGTTGTCCATCCTTGATATAAACTTATCGATGTGCACGATAAAAAATTCAACAACTATGAACCTTTGGTCTTGTGTAGTGTTGGTGTCAGGACTGTGTTTTGAGTCATATCTTAAGTTGATTAAAAGCATGTGTTGTGTCAGCAATAAGGGTCTGTATGTTCTGGTAGAAGATCTATTATGTATGTTAATAGTGTCTGTAAGAGTCGGCAAAAGAAGCATAAGAGCCAAAGTTGTGAAAATCAAAAGGACTAGAAGATAGCCAGAATTAAAGTGAACGGGAATGGCAGTAAGCAAGGCAGAAACACCCAGGATAGGGCTTAGCACCAAGAAATTTTATAGAGGATAATAAAAGCATCTTAAAATAGCATTTTTATAGTTTGTTAATTTGATTTATTGTATTTTAAAGTTTGTGAATGGTGGGAAATGGGTAGAAGTTAGTTTGTTAAAATTGTATTCCTCCGCCGAAAGAGAGGGTTATACAATTAATAAAACACACTTTTCAAAAAAAAAGGTTTGGAAAGCTGTGTGCAAGTTCAATGCAAGGGCTAAAATTGGCATCCCCGCATCACCAAGTACTAATTTCATAGAACCAGCTTTTCAAAATGATACAATGATGTTATAATCGAAGCTGTGGTGGGGGATGAAGACGTTCTTTTAGTCACATCTTCTAAGATGGATACAAGTGGGGATGTAGATGTAGATGAAAATTTAATTGATTAAGAGAAAGAAATGAGTGATGAAGATGAGTTTGAAAATGATATTACTATATCTGAAGAAAAAGACGAACTAGATTTGGATGATTCATATGAGAATGAGTAGACAGTGAGTTTTATGTTATTTCAAAGGTTACTCATTTTTGCTTATTTTCATTGCCTTGTGTATTTTTTATAGATACGGCAAGTGGACAAGGTAGAGGTAGCACATTGCAAGGTAGTATGAGTTATGATATAGGAAACACGGCCTCATGTATGCCCAAAACTAGTAGAAGGTCATGGGTGGAAGAGATGCCAAAGCAGACAGAGAAGGTCCTGAATGTACTACAGCAGCAGCATCAGCTGACTGATCCACATAATGTTTGTAAGATTTTGATGAATGATCAAAAGATGTGAGATAGAGCAGGGAGTGGATGGAGATGTTGGATAGTCTTCCTCAAAGCACCGCATAGATGAGACTCTTTCTATTGGTCTGTTTGATCCGATAATTAAGTAATCCATAATATATAAAACTTACCAAATAATTTATTATTTTATTATTTTATTTCTTACTTGCTAATAAATTTTTTGTTACCGGATGAAGTTAGAGCCGTTTGGTTCTATTTCTAGGGTTCCTAGGACAATTTTCAAGAAGGCATTTAAACTTATTGGACATAATTGGAAGTCACTCACATATAGAGACCAATTGATTATTTAGAGAGAATTTAAGGTAAATACTACAACCTAAAAATTTTTACATCTTTTATTTATTCTTTTTTTCACTAATTAAAAATTGTTTATTTATAATTATAGAAAGTTTACAGGTGGACATAGATAGTGGAGATGGTCAAAAGTGTGTTCTATAAACATGTTGTCAGTCAATATAAAGACACCATTTACGAGATCATAGATAAATGGTTGAAGAAGAAAGAAAAAAAAATCGAGTGTCCCGGATCATGTTTTCAAGGAGTGGTGGAGTAAATGAGAAGATCCAGATTATTAGAAGAGGTGTGATCAATAGAGCAGCAATCATCGCTCAGAGCAAGCTAGGGAGGGTAGTGGCATGTCTACACACACTTGTGGATCTTGCTTTATGCGTGAGCACGAATGAGCATTGGTATTATTTCTAATTTATAATTTTTATGGTTATTACTTGGTGAAATCTGTTCAATTATGCCTAAATTTCATTTATCATAAGTAATTTTTTTTCAATAGAATTAATGTATGTATTGTGTCTAATTATAGACATGCATGGAGTGTAAAAAGCCCTGTGTTACTCGCTTATTCAAATACACACACACGTAGGCTCATGATGATCAGACTTTTATTGATCAGAGATCTCGTGCAACAAATGTAAGTTTCATAAAAAATTAACTTTTTGTTTGTTTGTTTGAATATAAATTTAAATACTTTTTATACATTTTTATTAGGCGAGATATGAGTAAATGTTAGCTGCTGCGACTCAATCATATTCCCAGTCTACTTCAGGTTCATGTGATGGTGTAATAGGTAGTTCTCATTCATCAGCTCCACCAGTTGATATGAATTAAATTTGTAATGCAGTTGTTGATGGCAAGGAGAAGATGCCCATCTATGGGGTTGATTCGTCAACATCATCATTCTACTCACATAGACTACCAGTTATGAAGTTAAATTTTCATGATCAGTTTCAAATTTGTTCTCGACGATGGAGAAATTTCAGGATGCAATGCGAAATAGATACATTATCTGTTGGCCGATACTGAGCAGCACATGATCAACTATGAGGATGATAAGGATGAGTTGCCTATGCATTTTGAGTGACTTACAAAGAAGTTTCAGGAAGGAGGACTGTAGTTCAACCATGATGATCTACCCTCGGATTATTCAGCATAATGCTCCAGCTACAACATCTACTCCATCACCTACAGCAACACCTTGAGCAACTATATTAGGACTAGTAGCAGCAGACAGCTCTACCCAAGTACCTGACATCTGACCATGTAGACCAGAAACATCCCAGCATAATGATTATGAAGCAAGGTTGGATGATTGAGTGTACTACACACATTGTTTTTCAATGCCTAAAACATTGATTTTGAATTTCATTTTTTTATTTTATCTTGATGTATTTAATATATACATGTAGTATATATAGTTGTTTGCAAGAGTTAATTGGATTTTTTTTGTTGTATTATCTGTATATATCTCTGCAGCAACTGCATCAAACTTGATGTTTTTTGGATTTTATTTTTTTTTTGAGTTTTATGTTCTAGCTTCTGCAGGAACTGCTGGAAAACTAGAAAAAAAAATTGTGTCAGTAATTACTGACCGAATTGCAACCAAACCGATCAAATTTTTTAAAATCAATGATCAGTAAAAGGCAACCAAATAGTCGGTAATACTTTTGGAGATCAATCGCTAACCAATGATTTTAAAAAATGTTGGTCATTTTTTGGTAGCAATTTTTTTTGGTTCTTACTGATTATTTTTTGACAATTTACCAACCTAATGCTTTTGGTTGAAAAATAATTAGAATATAGTCGAAAATTATTTGTCATTAAATGTTCTCCGATGGTCGGTAAGTACCGACCATTAGGAGACCATTACCGACCAAGTGCTTTTGGTCAGATAATGGTTGGAATTTAGTCGGTAATTATTTGTCGATGACTATTCTGTAAATGATCGTTTATTACCGACCATTTGGAGAGCATATACCGACCTAATTATTTTAGTTGGAAAATTATCGGAATATAGTTGATACATATTTGTCAGGAGAGAGTTGGTAAATGATCCCTAATTTACAAACTGACTAATTTATTGTCAGTAATAAAATTAGTGACGAGCAAAATTAGAACATAATATTTTGGTCATTAATTGGTAGATACTTTATTTTTTGACCAAAAACACCAATTTAGAGACCAAAAAATTGGTCGAAAATTTGGTAATTTTTAATAGTGATAGACATATATACAGATAATAATATAATTAGATAGATAGATAAATAGATAAATAGATAGATAGATAGGCAGATAGACACACACACGCACACACACACACACACACACACACACACACATATAAATATATATATATATATATATATAGATAAATTGATAGACAAGAAAATAAATAGACAAATCAATAAATAGATAGATAGACAGATAGATCGATATATAGATAAACAGATAGACATATAGATATACAAATAGACATAATATATATATAATATATATATATATATTTATATTTATACTTATATATATATATTTATATTTATATGCACACAAACAAATAGATCGACAAATAGATAGAAAGATAAATAAACAAATAGACATATAGAAAAGTAGACAGATAGACATATAGACAAATAGACAGATAGACATATTGGCATATAGATAGATAGTTAGATAGATAGATAAATAGACAGATAGATAGATTGATAAATAAAAAGATAGACAGATAGATCGATCGATAGATATAAGACAGATAGATCGATCGATAGATAGAAGACAGATAAACAGATAGATAGATAGATAGATAGGTAAATAGACAGATTGATAGAAAGACAGATAGATAGATTGATAGATATGCATATAGAAAAAAGACCTATATATAGATAAAAAGAAAAATAGATAAAGTGACAAACAGATGGACATATAGATATATATATAGATACAAAGATATATAGATAGACAAATAGATAGTTAAAAAGATACATAGATAGATAAACAGCTAGATAGATAGAGAGACAGATAGAAACATAGATAGACAGATAGACATATAGAAAGATAGACAGACAGACATATATACCGATAGATAGATAGACATAAAGATAAATAGATATCTATCTATCATATAGATAGATAGATAGACACATAGATAGATAGATAAATATATAGATAGATTGATAGACATATAGACAAATAGACAGATAGATAGATAAACGGAATGATAGATAGACATATATAGAGATAGACAGACATATATATATATATATACAGATAAATAGATACACATATAATTAGATAGACATATAGACAGATAGATAGATAGATAGATAGACAGACAGATAGATAGATAGTAAGAGGGTTAGATAGACAGAAAGATAAATAGATAGATATACAGACATGCATATTGATAGATAGTTAGACAGACATATAGATAGATAGATATATATACAAATGGACAGATACATATATATATATATAGACAGATAAACAGATAGACAGGTAGACAAATAGATAGACAAATAGATAGATTGATTGTTAGAGAGATAGACAAATAGATAGATAGACAGAAAGATAGATAGATAGATAGAGATATAGGCACATAGATAGATTGATTGATTGGCAATATGAATATTGGTAGATTGACAGATAGATAGATAGAAAGATAAATATATTGATAGACAGATAGACAAATTGACATATAAACAAACAAATAAATAGATAGATATATAGAAAAATAGATATCTTGATTAAAGATTTATAGATAAATAAATAGAGAGATAGACATATAGACAGGTAGACAAATAGAGATATAGACAATGACAAATAGATAGATAGAGATATAGAGACATAGATAGATAGATTGATAAATAAAAAGATAGATAGATAGACAGATAGAAAGATAGATATATCATTTAGACATATAGACAGATTGACAGATAGATAGATAGATAGATGAATAGATAGATACCTAGATAGACTAATAGACAGATATATAGATAGAATGATAAACAGATAGATATGTTAATAGAAGATAGATAGTTAGATAGATAGTTAGATAGATAGATAGATAGAAAGATAGGTAGTTTGACATATATACAGATCGATAGATAGATACAAAGATATAGATATATACAAATAGACATATATATAAATAGTTAAATAAATAGAGAGATGGAAAAACAAATAGACAGATAGAGAGATAGATAGATAAATAGATAAATAGACAGATAGAAAGATATACAGATAGAGAGATAGGTAGATATGAATATAGGTAGATCAACAGATTGATAGATAGACATATAAACAGATAGATGGATAGACAGATACACAGATAGATAAATAGACAGATAAATAGATAGGCAGTTTGATAGATAGATAGATAAACACACAGATAGATAGATAAATAGATAGATAGATAGATACATATAGACATATATATAGATACATACATACATATATATATATATATATGTAAATAGATAGAGGCTAAACAAATAGATACATAGACAAATAGACAAATATACAAATAAATAGATAGATTGTTAGAGAGATTGACAGAGAAATAGATAGACAGATAGAAAGATAGATAGTTAGAGATATAGGCAGATAGACAGATATATTGATAGGCAGATATGAATATAGGTGGATAGACTAACTGATAGATTAGTAGATAAAAAAAATAGATTGATAGATAGATAGACAAATATACAGATGGACAGAAAGAAAGAAAGAAAGATAGATAGATAGAAAAATAAATATCTAGATTGATAGATTTATATATAGATAGATAGACAAATAGAAATATAAACTGGTAGTCAGATCGAGATATAGACAAATAGATAGACAGATTGACAGATAAATAGTTAGATAGATAGATAGACAGATAGAAAGATAGATAGATCATTTAGACATATAGACAGATTGACAGATAAATAGATAGATGAATAGATAAATACCTAGATAGACAATTAGACAAAAGGATAGATAGAATGATAAATAGATAGATACATTGATAGAAGATAGATAGATACATAGACAGATGGACATATAGATAGATAGACAAATTGAGATATAGTTAGAAAGAAAGATAGATAGATAGATAGACAGATAAATATACAAATAGAATGATATATAAATAGAATGATAGATAGATAGGTAGATAGGTAGATAGACAGATAGACATATAGATAGATAGATAGACAGATAGACAATAATATAGAAAGATAGATATACAAATAGACAGTTAGATAGTGAGATAGAGAAATAGATAAAGAGATAGACAGATGATAGATAGACAGATTAACTGATTAACAGATAGATAATTATACACATAGATAGATTAACAAATTGATAGATTTAGAAATTGATAGATTGATAAATAGATAAATAGATAAATAGATAAATAGACAAATAGATAGATAGATAGACAGACAGATAGATCGATAGATAGATAGATAGATAAATAGAAAGATAGACAGATAAATAGACATACAGATAGATAGAAAATAGATAGATAGATAGACAGATAGACAAATAGTTAGATAGATAGATTGAATAATTGATAGAAACATAATTAAACAGATAGATAGATCGACAAATTGATAAATTAAAAAATTGAAAAATTGACAGATAGAATATAAATTGATACATAGATATAAAGATAGATGATCGACATAAATATATAGATAGATAGATAGCCAGATAGCCAATAGGCATATAGATAGAAAGATAGAGAAATAGATAGATAGATAAATAGATAGATCGGTATATAGATAGATCGATAAATTGAAAGATAGACAGATATAGATAGATAGTTGTTAAACACTAGTCAACAAACATATACATAGATAGTAGATAGATATAGATATAAAAAGATTTATAGAAAGACAGCTAGACACATAGTTAGATAGATAGAGAGATATTTATACTTTAGACAGATAGAAAGATAGACAAAAACATATTAATATATATATAT
>JAREIK010001343.1:41904-71658 GCA_029783825.1 Sapria himalayana | reverse complement strand
GATAGATACATAGGCATGTAGATAGATAGAAATATAGAAATATATATAGACAAATAGATTAATAGATAAAAGGATAGATAAATTTATAGGCATATAGATAAACAGAGAGATAGAACGAATGATATATAGTTAAATATAGAAATAGATTAGATTTTTAGATCAACAAATTATTAAATAGATAAATAGACTGATGACAAATAGATATACATAGATATAGATAGACAGATAGACAAAAAAATTAATAGATAGATATAAAAAAGATAGGCACAGAGATAGACAGATAGATAGACAGACATATAGACACATAGATAGATAGATAGATATATACACAGATAGACAAACATATAGACAGTTAAATAAAATAGTCAGATGACAGACATAATTATAAACAACTAGACAAATAAATAGATAGACAAAAATATATACATATATATATATATATATATATATATATATATATATATATATATATATAGACAGATAGATAAACATATAGATAGACAAACAGATATACATATAGATACATAAACAGATTGATAGACAGATAAAACAGACATATATAGACAGATAGACTGGACAAATATATAACTATATAGATAGTTAGATATCTATATTGATAGACAGATAGATAGAAAGATAGATAGATAGTCAAATAGATAAAAAATAGATAGATAGGAAAAATAAGATAGATAGATAGTATATAAATAGACAGATAGATTGATAGAAAGTTAGGACTAAAAGATATATAGATAGATAGAAAAAGAGATAGATCGATACATAGATAGTCAAATAGATAGAAAGAGGAAATAGATTGACAAATAGACAAACAAATAGATAGGACAGATATATAGATATAAATATTGTCACACACTAAAATAAAAAGCCCAAATAGCTAGTGAAATTTCCTAGTATATGAGATTTTTTTATCATTAAAATGTATTAATGATAGACTAATGATAAAAATTATCTCAAGCTATAGTCCTAATCTCAAAATATTAATGAGAACAAAAATTATACGCAAATTTTTTAACGATGAAAATTTTCTAGCTAATTATATATTTTTCCTTGGTAATTTTTAAGAAATTAAGAATATTAATTAATAATTTTCAAATGAATATGCATAGAAAATTTTTTAGCTAAATTAGATAGATTGATATGGAGATTGATAGAAAAATAGATTTTCATATTGATAGAATATATAGATAGGTATACAATTAGATAAATTTATAGAAAAATAGGACATATTGATATATAGATAAAAAGTGAGACAAGCAAACAGGGAGACAAACAGATAGATAGACCAATAGATTGAAGATAAATAGATAAGTAGACAAATAGATAGAGTGATAGAATATAGATAGACAAATAGATATTACATAGATAAATAAAATAATATTGATATAAATAGAGATAACAAATAGACAAATAGATATTCAATAGATAGTTAGACATATCTAAAGGTAGACAGATAGAAAGAGATTGATAAATAGATAGATAGACAAATAAATAGACAAATAGATAGACAAACATATATATAAATAGATACAAAGATTGATAAATAGGTCGATAGAAAGATAGATAGATAGACACATAGACATATTGTAGATAGATTCACAGATAGATAGGTAATTAGACAACTAGATAGATAAACAGATAGATATACAAATAGATAAACAAAAAGAAAAATAGACAGATAGATAGAAAGATGCACATGTAGATAGATAGAAAGATAGATATTTAGATCGATATATAGATAGTCAAATTGATAGATAGATTAATAGATAGATTACTAGATAAATTGAGAGATAGATTAATAAAAAAAATAGATAGATAGATAGATATATGAATAGAAAGAATGGAAGAAAGAAAGATAAATAGATAGATTAACATATAGATAGATAGATAACAAATAGATAGATATTTAGATAATAGAGATATAGATAGATAGATAGTCAGATAGACATACAAATAGACAAATAGATCAACAGATAGATAGATAAACATATAGATAACAAATTGATAGTCAGATTGATATACATATTGATAAGTAGATAAATTTATAGATATGGTGATAGATGAATAGTTAGATAGATTGATAGATAGATTTATTGATAAATATATTGATACACTAATTGATAGACAAAAAGAAAGATTGATAAATATATAGATAGATAGATAGATACATAAACAAATAGATAGATAGAAAGATAGATAAATAGATAGATAGATAGATATACACATAGAAAAATTGATAGAAAGATTGATAGATATATTGATAGATAGATTATTAGACCGTTTATTAGACTAATAGATAGAATGACAGATAAATATACATAAATATAGATAGATATATCGACAGATAGATAGAAATATAGTTTGAGAGATAGCTAGACAGAAAGATAGATATATAGATAGATATATAGAAAAATAGATAGAAAGTTACATAGATAGATAGATAGATAGACAAATAGTTAGACAGATCAATAGACAAACATATAGATAGACAGATAGATAGACAGATAGATAGACATATAGATAAACATATAGATAAATAGATAGATAGATAGATAGATAAAATATAGATAGACATATTGATATACAGATTGATAGACAGATTGATAACTAGATTGATAGATAGATTAGACAGATTATTAGACACATAGATAGATAGTCAAATAGATAGATATATAGACAAAAATATCAACAAAAAATTAGGATAGATAGATAGATAGATGCACAGATAGATAGACCAATAAATAGATAGATACATAGATAGGTAAATAGATAGAAAGATAGAAATATATATAGAAAAATAAATAAACAAATAAATTGATAGATAGATAAAATGATAGATAGATTGATAGACATATAGATAAATAGAGAGAGAAAGATAGAAAGATAGAAAGATAGAAATATATATATACATACAAATAATTAGATAGTTAGATAAACTAATAGATAAATAGATAAATAGACTAAAGACAAATAGGTTGAAATAAAGATAGATAGATAGATAGACAAAAAGACAGAAAGACAGAAAGACAGAAAGACAGATAGACAGACAAATAGACATAGATAGATTTGTAAATAGATAGATAGATATATACATAGATAGATAGACATATAGACTAATAAATAAATTGTCAGATAGACAGACACAATGATAGATAGATAGATAAATAGATATATAGATAAAAAATATAGAAATACATATATATATATATATACACATACAGATAGACAGATAGATATACATATAGATAGATAGATAGAATAATAGATAGATAGACAGATAGACAGACATATAGACAAATAGATAGACAATTATTTAAATAGATAGATAGGTTGTTAGATAGACAAATATATAGATTGATATATAGATAGACAGATAAATAGACAAATAAATTAACAGATATATAGATAGATAGTCAGACAAAAAAGATATATAGATAGATAGAAAGATAGATTGACAGACAAATAGATAGTCAAATAGATAGAAAAACAAATAGATTGACAAATAGATAGATAGATAGATATATCGATAGATTGATTGTCACACACTAAATTAAAAAGCTCAAATAGCTTGGTAAATTTTCTAAGCTATATGGGATTTTTTTGTCATTAAAATATAATAATGATGGACTAACAATAGAAATTATCTCAAGCTAAAGTCATCGTCGCAAAATATTAACGAGTAAAAAAAATTCTCTAGCAAATTTTTTAACGATTACAATTTTCTAGCTAATTTTTTTTTTCTTGCTAATTTTAATCATAATTAAGAATATTAATTAATAATTTTCAACTGAATTTGTACAGAAAATCTTCTAACTAAATTAGTGAGTGAAAAGTCCATAGTTATTTTCATTCCTATGCCTTTTTCACAATTTTGTTTTTTACAAAAAATTTGAATATGTATTTTAAATTTGTATATAACATTTAATAAAAATATATACTATAAATCATTTTTTATAATTAACAAATCCAAAAAATAGATCAAAAAAAATTATGATACAAAAGTTACATGGTTAAAACAAAAACATAACATAGTTGTATAATCATTTAAAACTAAATCTTCATCTTCATCATTAGTTTGTGCATTTGTGCAAGGCTCTCCTTCATTGGTACTCTACTAGAATTTAGTGTGTTATTAATCTTGTCAAGGCTACTAACTTTGACTCCATATAAGTTATTTGATATTGCATTACATTCTTCTTTTTATTCAACTTATCATTCACTTCTTCATTTTATGCTTATAGTTCAATTAAAAATTAAATGATAAAAATGATAACAACTTATTAATTAAGCAAAAATTATAGATATGATCATCACTTATATAGCATTTACCAATATGCATAAGGTATACTAATTGAGAGAATTATAAAATTTTCAGTACATATATAGCATTTACTCATCATTGTGCAACATTTCATCCATAAAACAAATATTGAATAGCCAACAGATTATTTTACAACATGGAAGAAATAAAATAATTACCCAGTAGCTGTTGGAATCATTATATTGAGAAAATCTAATAATAGATTGCTGACCACTACTGGAGCCATATGGAACATCTTGAGAATGAAGTTTGTATTTAATTTTTTAATTCATCTGCTTAAGAACTGACCCATACATAATCTGGATGAAAAAATCATCATTATTCAGATGTAAATCATTTAGTTTATTGAACTTCCATGATACTATAATCGAACATCATATTTAAAACTCATGATGCATTTTGGTTTTGAACAATAAGGATTAGAAAACACATAAAAAAATCTAATGTACATAAAATATAGAGCTCATAAAATATTTTGGCTACCAGTACGACAATGTTTCCCATTACTGATTCCATCAACTAGGTATATCTTTTGAATTCACCTGCAACGTGGGTGGATTCTTTGTTTCTATCCTCAATTCCTTCCAAAGAAGTGATTGACGCTGATGGGAAGGATTGCTGATCGATGTCTAAGTTGAGATATAGAGAAATTGAAAACATCAAATAGATTATTGGGTTATAATAGCATAATCAATATGATAGTGTCAAAGCATTGAGATAAAGTCATCTCATGATAATGGCAATTAGAATCATGATGGCTCGCACATTAAAGGTTTAGTGATCAATTTCATTCATTGTTTATAGCCGTCTTTACTTAGTTTAATGATTCTTATTTGAGTCTATCACCCTAATCATGAAGGAAATGCATACGAGTGGAAGAGTTGTACCCTTCTAAACCATGCATGAGTACAAGTCATGGATAAAAAGCTTGGGAGGTAATGCAAAGGGTTGGATGATAATGTACTACAAGCTAGGAACAAGCATAAATAGTGAGGGGGGGGGGGGGGGGGGGGGTGGAGTATTTCAAGCAGCTACACAGACACAAGAAGGATTTTGTATGGATAGATGAACATGATAGGAATGTGATAGAGCTTGCCTTTTATCAAGAAAAAAATTGGTTTCAACACTTTGAGCTGAGAAAATACATTGATCATAAGGGGTAGTTTATAAGATACAGAGACTTCATCAACAAGGAGCTTTTTCTCTTTTTCATGCCCGATCTTCAAAGATCCATCCCCTCCATGGTCAATGGCCTAAAATCAGTCCAAAGAAAGATCATTTTTGTATGTTTCAAGAAGAACATAATCAAAGAAGATAAACTAGTCTAGCTGGGAGGTACGGTGATGAAGATCACTTTTTATCACAATGGTGAACAGAGCTTGTATAGTACCATCATGGGTAAGGCACAAAATTTTGTTGGCAGCAACAACATTAATGTCCTTTCTTCAAAAGGATTGTTGGGCAGCAGGAGCAAGGGAGGTAAACATCATGAAAGCCCAAGATATATATCAACCCACTTGTCTCCCATCACAAGATTCTTATTCCCAAAAGATGATGACAATATCCTTGATTACTTGAATTAAGATGTGACATTGGTTGATCCTGCAAGGCACGAATGATGCAGATGGAATAAAAAAAATTTAAAACCAAACCAAGGGTGCCACTGGTTCTTGGGCTTTGAAAGCACCCAAGAGAAAGAAAAGTAAAAAAGCAAAAAAAGGAGATGCATCAGGTGGATAATAGAAGAGGCAAAAGAGGAATGAGATTTCGATCAAAGTAATGAAGGTGGCTCTGGTTAGAATGAGATTTCAAAGAACAAAGGCATATGAATAGAAATATAACTTGTTAACTTCAATGAGCCCATGGCCTATTGATAGTTTATCATCAGGCAACTCAGAAATAGGAATTGATTTATTCTTTAAAGCCTTCCTTACAACATATGGACCCACAAGAATACATACTGTCTACAAAATGTTGTGCAGAGAACACCATCAATTTCTACACAAATAACACACCAAAATAAAAAATATATATAATTAAAAAGCACATAACTTCATTGCACTAATGAGCTTTGCAATTCCTCCACAAGTAGATGGGAATGTCATTGATGTTCCATTCATCAGCATGCACTTTTTGAGAGTCCATGTGGGCACTAGAGTCACAACACCACCAGGAGCACTTACGCTGATCCCAACATCACCATCAGCTATGGCCCTCTACTTGAATGGCATCCTACTTCAATTGTTAATAGCTATAGCTCATACTTCATTAACACGATCAACAAAACAACCGTAATCTAGAAGTAAAGTGGGCTTGCCAAATCTCATATTGATGAGATACATTTATGCTAGATAAAAGTAAGTATTTTCACCATGTGAATATCATTATCTAAAGTTAATACGAATGACTAATAAAAGATAGCCAACCTCCACTACAACTATTAGGGCCCGGGTCAAGCTGGTACCTATTTCCATTGACCTCAAGTATGAGTCTCCAATCTTGCATGATACTATTAGTGCCCCAGGTACAACTCCATTGAGCAACGACTCCTTATATTGAAGAGAGAAATGAAAATTTAAAACCACCATGAAGGAATAAACTAACAGCAGTAGACAAGTGTGATATATGTCGGTGAAATGCAGTAGTAATAGTAGCAACATGTGTACCATGAGCAGAGGAATCAGTTATGATGCTCAGAGTATTTCTCTCATCATAAATATTAAAGAGATAATGCACAAACATCTAGCTTGCTAAATATTCCAAATTTCCTTTCCTCCCTTAAAGTGTAATTCACATCGCATCACAATACACCCCAATGATATCCATCTATAGGAAAACAAGGAACAAATAATCAAGAAACAAAGAACATGCGTAGCTAATTGCTATATATGTTTAAAGGATCTCAATAAAAAGCCGTTAGGGGGCAATGAATTTTAAGATATATGATGCAAAACTTCAAATAAAGCAAACCTAGAAAAAATGCTAGTTTATGAATATTTTCTTTCATACTGTTAGGGTTTATATTTTTAAAATTTTTTCATTACACATTTATGATTATGATTTTGTATGAGTTTTTTATGAGTTTACTTTTTAACATGAAATCAAAGGAAGTGGTTTGAGTGTGCAATAATAGTATGACACATCATGTGGCAGTCTGGCATGCAATATTAGGGTGACACATCATGTGGTAGTATGGCATGCAATAATAGGGTGACACCTCATGTGGTAGTCTGGTATGCAATAATAGGGTGACACCTCATATGTCAGTTTAGTGTGAAGTAATAGGGTGACACATCATGTGGCAGTCTGGCATGAACCACATGGAAGTCAGCCATGTGTCGGTGGTAGTCTGGAATGTACCACATGACTGTGTGTAGCAGTCTCAATCTGCATGTAGTGTGACACAAATTAGGTTGCAGTTTAGCATATGCCATGTGAAAGTGTGCACTGTGGATGTGTGTGTGAAATGGTAGTGGGCACTTATATGTATGTAGTGTGTTATGTTTGTGTGCAAAATAAGTATATAATTTATCAACTACTTCTAAACTTGTTAAATCACATTATAATCACTCATCTCAAATATATATAATATATCAATAAGTATAGAAGATCATGGAAAATATTAAATAGTTGAAAAAATGGGTATAACCAACAAAATCATGGAACTTCTTGGCAATAGTTTTGGAAGATAACTTTGATTGTTTGATATTCTGCAAAACAAGACTTCATAATTAGAAAAATGAGATTGTGTTTAATAAGAACTTTTTGAAAGTTGGAAAAAATTTGTTTTAGGGTACATGAGCATGAAGATCAGAGTTCACTTCAGAAGACCATCCATTAATCAGATGGTCAAAATCAAAGAACTCAATGGCATCAGTAACATCAAAGAACTCATCAGAGGCATCATTAAGAGAGAGTAATTTGGTAGATCCAAGAGTTGAATTTTTTACCTCACCATCATCACCACTTCTTGGATCTTCAACTTTCATAGCATTAATTTTAATTTCAGGCAAGAAGACATGTCTTTGCATATTTCCAGATGAAAATTCAGAATGATTGTTCCCTAACTTTGCCCGAAACAACTCTCTCAATGTTGAAGATGGTAGTATTTAGTCAAAAAAGCAATGTGTGAGTATAGAGAAATGAGCCATTTTTGCTACCTGTAACTTTTTCAAGCATACAAATAGTTATGGAGTAAGGTGATGATGGAAGGAGATATAGCTCATAAAATCTCTAATTTAAAATTTCAATGAGTCTCATGTCATTTAAGTTTGATATATTCTAATACATTAATAGAATCTATCACAACATGAAAAGCATGATTAGAAAAATGGTAGCTTGTACAAGCTCTTATAATGCTTCTTCATGCCTAGTTACTTTTTAGGTTGTGTTTGATTGGATAGAATTGAAGGGGGATATGATTTGATGATATTATAACAAAGTAGGATTAATAATCTCATTTTGGATTTACAAATATTATGAATTACCATGCAATATACTTAGATATAAAGATTTAAAACACTTATTTTACACATTTTCAAACAATCTCTATAAATGAGAGATTTCCTAATAGTTTATAGTAATTTATAAGTAACTACCAATGATAATTGATATATTTTCAAATCCAATTTTAAAATTCTTGTAGAATTCAAATAATGGATGAATATGTTCTTCAATTTGGTCTTCAATTTTATGACTTATTCAAATGTTAAAATAAATATATTTTACTATCTAATAAGATTTCACATCTTTATGCGATAACAAAATTCTGTCCAAATTCTAAGAATAGTAATTCTCGAATTCAAGATTTATTATGATTGATCTCTTCAATCTTTTGAGGTACGATTGTTAAGATAAGATACTGGTACAATTTGTTTTCACATATTTCAAATTCTAATAAGATTGTCAAGATTTTCAAGATTTATTAAAATCCAGCCTTCATATTTTAAATGCTTCCACATATTATAATAAGATAAGATAGATATGGAAATCACATTTATACCCAAGTACACAAGGCTCTCGCTTTAACAAGATATACAAAAAAAGATAAATATCTCTGCGATTTTACCCGATAACTTTGAAGAGACTGTGTTTGAAGAAACTATGTAATACAAAAAATTCACGAGTGATCAATCATCTTAATATATTATTTTTTCATAAACAAATTTAACTTCAAAGTTTTTATGAAAACCATTATTAGTATTTATATAATTACACATGACATTCGTAAAAGAGAATATATGTAATGAAAATAATATACCAAAATACCTCTATGCAATCCTTCATCCTTCTAATCCTACCACCCAAATATTTGTAAATGTTAGTTTAAGCAAACAACCAATGTAGAGTCAATCATTTTAATATCATAGTTCATTATCAATTTCTTGTGAATTAAGGTGAAAGTAAAACTTTAGGTTGAGATTTCTCTAAATAAACAACATTTAGAGCTAAGGTTACAAAAAAGGGTAGCCTACATTACTTTTAAGGCATGCTCTAATGTAGCCCATTTCTGGAGTACATTTCTTGTGAATCACCGAATAATATAGAATAACTTCCAAGATAACCAAAGTAGAGATATCAAATTCACAAAATAAATGTTAAAAATTTTTATAAAAATCAAATTTCATTTATACATTACTATACCATAAGTTCCATCTTCTTCCCTTCAAAAATATCACAACATCAATAGATATCTTGTTTTCATACCGCTACAAGTGGACGGTCTAGTTAATTAACTAATGCAAATCACACATTATACAATTTAAACTTGAGATTAAGAAAACCCATAAAGATATACACATAGTATATTATGGCTAGAGTCATAGCTAAAATAACAAATTAAATACAAACTAAAAGCCCACTTAGCAAAGAAGTAAAATTAAACCAAATGGATAAATAACATATTTAGTGAATGTTTGGTAAATAACTTGAATTAATAAATAAAAAAATATTTTTATTTATTATCATTATAACTTATGAGTGTAAATATATTAAGTAAATAACTCTATAAATTTTATGGTGATTCTATCAAGCAAGATTATGTTGGTAGAGATATAGCTTGCTTTTTTTAACTTCGCAACTCATCAGCAACAATTGTTCATCTAACCAAGGAAGCCATTCATTGTACAATTGCTTGTGAATAAAATCGGTATGCCCATCAAGCTTCTCCACCATGCCATCTAGGTAGAAACAGAAGTTCCATCTACTAGAAAAATACAGATTAGTTTTCTATCAAGAAGTTATAAAAATTTTAGGAAGATGAGAAATTATATAGTAGAACCTTACTCATATCTCAAAGAAAACAAAGGCATGAGAGTTTGGAAAATGACTTCACAAGTCCCATCAACAACATCAATAACTATTATAGCAAGATGATCATCCCAACACTGAAAACAAATTTTCTTACTTTGAAAGATGAAGCAAACAAGCTACAAACCACAGTTCTCGGAACTTAAAGTGACTCCACCATGACTAGAGGTGTCAAACGGGCCGGCCCGGCACGGCACGGCCCGTTTTTCACGTGCCCAGCCGTGCTGCCGTGCCGTGCCGGGCACGGCACGGTCACTGTACCGTGCCGTGCCCGGCACGGCACGGTTTTTAAAATTCGGGCACGGCACGGCCCGTGGGCACGGCAAGGCCGTGCCGTGCCGTGCTGGCCCGCTCGGGCACGGGCGCACGGCAAGGCAGGGCAGGCGGGGCGGGGCGGGTCGGGTCTGTTTGGACCCGACCCGCGGTCTTTTTACCGGGGGCGGGGCCCGGTTGGGTCACGAGTCACGACTCAGTGAGTCGTGACCGTGAGTCGCGACTCAGGCACGCGGGCCGACGAGTCGTGCCTGGCCAGGCACGAGTCGTGCCGTGCCAAGGCACGAGTCGTGCCTGGCCAGGCACGGCACGGCTCGTGCCGGGCACGGCCCGGCACGTGGTTCGTGCGGACGGGCCCGGCACGGGCCCGGGCACGTTTTTTTATCGTGCCGGGCCGGCCCAGGCACGGCCGAACCGTGCCGTGCCTCGTGCCGGGCCGGGCCGGCCCGGCCCGTTTGACACCTCTAACCATGACTGCACCAATCCTTTGCTTCCTTGTAAAGTCACAACCCTGTAATGTTTGGTGCTAATACTAAGCATAAATTAAACTCAAAACCACATTTAAAACATGCTAAGGAGTTAGAAAAAGGATAGATATTACCTTTCTGACAACCAAATTTTTTCTAAGGAGAGGATGCAATCACATTAGCTGTCATTGCATCTGCATGAAATCTCAATAAACATTCTATATCTTTTATTGCTAATCCTTTTTGAAATACATAACCTGGGAGGATAAAAGCACAGGGTAATGATGAAGAAGAAACACTACGTGTCAAAGAAGAGTACAAATATAGAGAAATGTTGTTAGTAAGATACCTTAAGGGGAGCCATTTCCAGTAATAAATTGGCGCAAAATCCTTTGCTAGATTTGGGCACTCCTTTAATACAGTACTCAGTAGAGAACAAATCTATCTAGATGCATCTTCTGAACTTTTAGCTCCCAACTGCATAAAATGATTGTAGTTATAGTTATAAGGATGAAGAAGACCTGTATAGCATAAAAATGATACATGCCTTAAGCTGATCATGGTGATTTAAAGTACTGTATAGTGTGAAAATGAAGAATACCTATATATAGAAGATGAGGATGAGAATCATAAAATAGGCAAAAGGACTCAAAGAGTTTGGAGAGAGTTAAATCATTACTCACATGTGCTTACTTTTCTATTAATAGTTACTTTGCCATTATCAATGACATGGATGTATGAGTCTATTATTATGCTTCTAACTAGTTCCTGATATGATGCTTCGATTAGTCATGCTGACGAACAAAAAAATGCAACCAAAACCATGAAGCCATGAATCCGAGAAGAAGACAACTAATTTTTAGTAATCTTCATAATGTCTACCAAACTATAATGAAGATTTAAGCATTTAACAAGCGTAATTACCACATTTTTCGAAACTACTATTGACTTGAAACACATGAGATTATTCTTTTCGTAAAGATAAGAAAAATTGTTTAAGTGCTTGAATGCCTTGCCCTAGCATTTTTACACGACAAGAAAAATCTCATATAGTTAGGGACAATTACCTAGCGAAATGAGCATTTTTCATAGGTAAACAGGATATAGCGACGGATTACCAATAGATTAGTTCCCTATCTAAAGTGCTCCTTGCTAAAGTTAAGTAAGAAAAAGTGTCCCTAGCTAAACAGTTAGTGATGAAAAAATCTATTGCTAAAAAAGACAAATTCCTTAGCTAAATTAGCAAGCTAAATAAGATTTTCTGTCGTTAAACTAAATAATGATGGAAGATTCCCAAGCTAAAGTGTTGGTCACTAAATTTTAGTGACGAAAATAGTCCCTAGCTAAAAAAAATTTAGCAATTAAAAATTCCATTACTAAATTTCAGATTTCCCCAGCTAAATTAGCTAGGGAAAATTCCCTAGCTAAATTAGCATGAGATTTTTCCCTTCCTAATTTAGCAGTGGATTATTTTTCTAGCCATTTTAATTTCAAAACTATTTTCAGAATTTAATATATTTTTAAATTTTTTAATTAAATAATTTTATATTTTTATATCAAATTGAATAAAAAATGAAACTATAAATAATTTATAATAAATAAAAAATAAAATCATTTAATAACTTATTCTACTTCAATATTTTACATAATTGAAACAAAAAAATAACAAAATTTTATTACATCTTATTCATCAATGTATCTATCGATAGTGTATAAAGTATAATATATCCATTCATTGATGTTGCTTTCTCTCTCTATGCTCCTCCGATCATCATTTTTCTACTGCGACAAAGCTGTCCGAGTCATGACACGTAATATCTAGTGAAAAATCTCATCACTTATAAAGCTTTGTATGAGGAACAATGAAGTATCATATCTGTATGAAATTTAAACTTCTCAGTCAAATTAAAATAAAAAAAAAGTTATGCTTTGATAAATATATAATCTTGGAGTATATATGTAAATATATACTAGCATTTCACTCGGACATATATTACTGCAGTATATGTACATAAAAAATATAGTATTATGTGTACATATTAATTGACTACAAATATACTCAGTATATATGTACATAAAATACTATAGTATTATATGTACGTATATACTTACATTTTTAATACGTATATATCGCATTTGGTGATGTTGCTGCTGCTCCCACTGCCACAGCTACTGCCATTGTTGCTGTCGCTGCCAATACCACTACTGCTGTCACCACTGCTGCCGATGCTACCACCGTCGCTACTGCCGATGTTGGCCACTACAGCAGCTTCTGCTGCCCCTGTTGCATGTGCTACTACTGCATGCCGTAGCTGCCGCAGCTGTCATTGTTGCCATTGTCTCTGTTGCTACCACTGGAGCCTCTACTGCCGCTGCCGCCTCTGCTTCCAATGTTGCCTCTACTTCCAGTGCAGCCACTGCTACCATCGCTGCCGCCGCTACTTCCTGTGCAACCCCTGCTACTGCCATTGCCTCCACTGTCATTACCTCCGATGCCGCCACTCACGCCGCTGCCACTTCCACCACTACCACCACCACTACTATAGTAGCTGCTACCCCCACCACTACCACAGCTATCGTAGCTGCCACCACTATCACCACTACCACTGCTACTGCTTCTGATAATAGGTTTATACATACCTATAGTTGGCTAAAACTCTACCCAAAAAATTCGAAGACACACAAACATTTTCACAGATATATAAAAATAGTTATTATAGACATGGACAAACACAAATTAAAGTTTATTGTCATACAGCTAAAATTAAAATTTAATTAAATAATTTAATAATTTTACATAAATTTAATAAAAAGAGAAACTATAAATGAAAATTTTATATTTAAACAAAAAAAATTCATTTAATAACTTATTCTAATACAATATTTTAATTAACTAAAACAAAAAAATAACAAAAATTATATTACATCTTATTATTCAATGTATCTACCGACTGTGCATAAAGTATAATCTATTAATGTATTGACATTACTTTCTCTCCCTCTACTCCTCTGATCACCAAGTTTCTATTGCGAAAAAGCTATCCGAGTGACAGTGCTTCATATCTGTTGAAAAATTTCTTCACTTATACTAGCTTTGTATGGGAAAGAATACGGTACCACATTTGTAAGAAATTTAAACTACTAAATCAAATCAAAATAAATTTAAAAAAAACTATGTTTTGATAAATATATTTTACTACAGTAAAAATGTACATATATACTAGCATTTCACTCGTACATATATTACTATTGTATTTTCACATATAAATTACAGTATTATGCGTACAAATAGACCGAGTACATATATACTCAGTATATATGTACATAAAATACTATAGAATTATATGTACGTATATACTGACTATATACGTATGTATATACCACATTTGTTGTCGTCTTGTTGCTCCCGCTATCGATGCCACTACTACCACTACCACTACGGCTACTACTGGTACTACTGCCGGTGTTGCCACTACTACTGGTGCTACCGTCGCTCCCGCCGCTATTGATGCTGCCATTGTTTCCAAAACTGCAGCTACAGCCACTGTAGTTGCTACTGCTGCTGATGCCGCCACTGCCACTGATGCTGCCACTACGGCTGTTATGCCTTCCACTATAGCCTTTGTCGTTGTTGCCTCAGCTACCGCTGCCACTGTTGCCTCAACTATCGCTGCCGCTGTTGCCTCAACTACCGCTGCCGCTGTTGCCTCAGCTGTCGCTGCTGTCACCACCACTGCTGCCGCTGCTGTCGTAGCTGCTGTCATTGCTACCGCTTCTGCCACCGCTATTGCCACTACCATCACTATAGTTGTTTCCGCGGCTACCACTCTTATCGCAGCTAATAATTGGCTTTTACATACCTATAATAGGCTAAAACTCTATCCAAAAAATTCAGAGAAACACAAACATATTCACAGATATAAAAAAATAGTTATTATAGACAAGAACACACACAAATTAAAGTTGATTATCATATATTTTCAACAAAACTTTAATTAAACAATTTAATTTTTTAAAATTAAATTTAATAAAAATAGAAACTATCAATAAAAATTTTAAATTAAACAAAAAAAATTCATTTGATGACTTATTCTAATTTAAATTTTTAAATAACTAAAACAAAAAAATAACAAAGTTATATTACATCTTATTAATCAATGTATCTACCGACATTGCATAAAGTATAATCTATTCATGCATTGACATTGCTTTAATTCTCTCAGCTCCTCCAATCACCAACTCTTTGTTGCAAAAAAGATGTACAGGTCACGGTGCATCATGTTTGTTGAAATATCTTTTTACTTATACAAGCTTCGTATGGAAAACAACGTGGTACCATATATGTATGAAATGTAAATCACCCAATCAAATCAAAATAAATAAAAAAACTATGTTGTGATAAATATATATTACTGTAGTAAATATGTACATATATACAAACATTTCACTCGTAAATATATTACTATAGTATATTTATATATAACTATACTATTATGCACACATATATACTGAGTACATATATATACTCAGTATATATGTACATAAAATACTATAGTATTATATGTACATATATACTGACTATATACGTACGTAATACTGCATTTGTTGCCATTGCTACTGCTCCCAATGTCATTGCCGCTTGTGTTGCTGCTACTGCTACTGATGCCACTACCGGTGCCACTTTCTCTGCCGCCGATGCCATCACTACCATCACTATCATCGCTGCCACTGGTGCCGCTTCTGAAAATAGGATTTTACATACCTATAATAGGCTAAAACTCTACTTAAAAAATTAGGAGACACAAAAACATATTCACAGATATATAAAAATAATTATTATAGACATGAACAAACACAAATTAAGTTGATTTTCATACAGCTTCAAAAAAAATCTAATAGATGTCCAGCAATTATATTTAGAGATAAAGAGAGTGCAAAAATAAAATGTTTTAAGAATAAAAAAGATAAGATAAGCTAGCCCTCTTTTTGATAAAGCTGAAATAAGTAAATATGGGACCCAAGCATTAGAATGACCTTGATAATGTCTGGATACTTTGAATCAAGATTTTTTCTTTTGTCTCACATAATGTTTCCTACAAAGATTCATAATTAGGTTAATTGGAAAAGCAAAGAACAAAACCAGAATAACAAAAATTGAAACCTGCAAAAAAATATCATAATTATTTGCGACACAGAAAAAAATAAATAACAGTTCAGAAATAATTTTCATACTCAATCATCATTATAATTTGTAGGGAATGCTAGCCTCTCCTGTGAGGATTCACAATTGAATCTTGGAATGTTATCTGTTCCGCAAATGTTGCTAACTATGACTCCATATAGGATATCTGCTGTTGCATTACGTTTTTTATTTTTTTCATCTCATGGTTCATTTCTTTAATTTCTTGCATTTCTTCAATCAAATTAGTATACTGCTCATCCTTCTGTTCTTTAATTTCATATATTTCTTCCTTAAAATTAGATATTTTCTCATCATTCTTTTCATTTTGGTGTCCATAACTATAATACATTCATTTGTTTCCAGTGCTTGTTGTTTGACTAACTCATCCATCATTGCTGAGACAGATGAATTAGAAGCATGACTACTACAACAAGATGCCACTCCCTTAGAGCCAATTTCATACACTCACTACTTCTTTTGACCTCTACCACAACCACTTTTTTTAGGTGCCATCTGCTGTATAAAATAAAACATAGAACAAATATTAGAGATATGATGAACAAGCATGCATTTTCAAATAAAATACACCGATAGATTTCCACAAAATATAAAAAGTCTTTGATAGTTTAAATTATAAAAATATTATAAAAATTTAATTATCAGCATCACTGTCATCCTCCAATGGATCTTCTGATATTTTGTATGATTCTGATATAAGTTCGAACTCATCTTCAGATAGAAATTGATAATCTTCAATTTCTATTATGCCACTATTTGAGTCTCATAAATTTTCTGGATTTCATCTACATTTATAGGCTCAATATTATTTATGTCATCTTTCTAAAATGTTGGTGCAATATCTAAGTATGTACTTCTTTGTTACGAAGTTGGTACTTCAAATTTTGATCGGGCTTTGATTTGGCAAATCGCCCACCAATCTCTCTTATCACGAGATGAACTCAGATATGTACAATTAATATACTTGAGCAACTTGAACCACCATAATAAATGGCTCATATTGATTATATATGTGATTATGGTTAACATCCACTAACTTATAATCCAAATGAATCATTGTACCCACATTTCATGTAGGATCAAACCACTCGCTCTTAAATAATACAATGCTGTTATTTTCAATTCCAGGATACTCCAACTCAATAACTTTTTTGAGTGATCATAATAATCAATATCATCTGCACTATAACATGAGCCTTTAATGCATACACCACTATTCATTGTTGTTTTAAAAGAATAGTGGCCGATTGTGTGAAATTTATATCTATTAACAAAATACCTAGGATAACTTGTCACATATCTAAACGGGCCTTTACTTAGATTCTGAATGAAAATATTTGAATCTCCATTTGAAGGAACAATTGCATGTGACATAAATTAAAAAAAATGATATTAATAAATAAAAGATACTAACAAATTAAATAATTTAAAAATTTTTAACATAATAATTCTTACATAATTTTTTAACCAATTCGCAAATTTTGTTTCTAGCATAAAATCGACATCATTGCTAGAAATTACTAGTTGCTTGTATTTTAAATGCTCAACATAAATATAGTACAAATATAAAAAGACAGAGAAGGGTGTATATCAATTTTTAATAATTCCTAATAAAGATAAAATTAATCTATGATTAAACCTCAATGATTTTTGGTATACATACTCAATATATGATGCAACCTCTTTACAATTAAGTAAAACGTAGCTTCGGGTTGTTTTGTACTCTTCAT
Source organism: Sapria himalayana (assembly GCA_029783825.1). Classification (NCBI taxonomy): domain Eukaryota; kingdom Viridiplantae; phylum Streptophyta; class Magnoliopsida; order Malpighiales; family Rafflesiaceae; genus Sapria; species Sapria himalayana. The sequence goes on along the minus strand of JAREIK010001343.1, from coordinate 53,343 downwards.
CTATCATACATCTTTTCATTGCTCTTCCAAATACTCTTCTAGGGTGCTTGAAGATAGATAATTTGTCCACAGAATCATCTTCTACCATCACATGATCTTCATCATTTCATGGTACATTTCTATTCTTTGTATTGAAATGGTAATCAAAATAATAAGAACAAAATGATGATGCTTCTTCTACTAAATATGCATTGCAAATTGAACCTTCAACTTTTTCCTTGTTTCTAACATTCAATTACAACTTACAAAGATACCTACAATCATAATGTTAGGTTTTAATTAGATTAAATTATAATTTTACTTTTTGTACGAAATAATATAACACAGAAAATTATATGTATTTACCTTTCAAAAGAATACATCCATGTAAATTGCATTGGCCTTGCAATCCTTTCTTCATATGCCAAATGGATTGAAAAATGCTCCTCAACATGTCATCTATTTTGATTGTGGTTGTAGTTAGCTGTTTGAAAAACAAGCTAAGTTCTATAAGGACCTTCCAAACACTTAGGGGAAGTATTTAACGAAATGCAATTGGTATTAATCTCTGCATAAATACATGATAGTCATGACTTTTCATTCCAAATAAATTAAGATTCTTCTTATCCACGCATCTACCCATATTTGACACAAATCCATCAGAAAATTTCAAATTTTTAACACATTCACACAATATATGTCTTGCCTTCTTATCAAGTGTGTGGCAAGCTTTAGTTAATTTTCCTATTTCCTCATTCAGTTTCAATTCAGGATGTCGACAGTAATCATTCAGCTCTTGTCTTAATTTTAAAGTATCTTTTGTTTTTCCATCTGCAATAAGGATAGTGTTGATAACATTGTCAAACATATTATTTTTCAATATGCATTACATCTAAGTTATGATGAATTAAATTGGCTTCCAATAGGGCAAGTCTCAAAATATTCTATGTTTCCTCCAGCCAAATAATTTCTCTATTCGTTCATTACTTCTAGTAGCTTCTTTTTTAGTTACCTTCTTCAAACCCAAACTCTGAATCTTTGTCATAATATCATCTCTTGAACTAACTGCTAGTGCAACTTTCATCACAATTTTATTTTTTTAAAATGCAGTTATATTTCTTCGAAATGGATGATTCTTAGGTAGAAACTTAAGATAGTTATCAAACCATGACTGTTTACCACTACATTTGAGGTTAAATGCATCAGAATTTGTCATGCAATATGGGCATGTGAATCATCCTATAGTACTCCAGCCAGACAACTTTAAATATGCGGGAAAGTCATTTACCATCCACATAAGGGCTGCTCGTATAATGAAATTTTTCTTCTTTGAGATATCATATGTATCCACGCCAATATCCCACAAATGATTTAACTCTATAATAAGAAGCTGTAAAAAAACATTCCGCATGTCTTTTGGATTTTTTGGCCTTGGAACCAATATTGACAAAAACATATATTGCTCCTTCATACACAACCACAAAGGAGAGTTATAAGGTGTCACTATCATTGGCCATGTTGAATACTATTATCCAGATTTCCCAAATGGCTGAAATCCATCAGTGTAGAGACTGAATCTCACATTTCGACTTTTTGCTGCAAAATATTTATGTATATAATTAAAATGCTTCCAAACAAGTGAATCTGATGGATGACACATTACCCCTTATTCAACCTCATGCTCAGAATGCAACATCATATCATTTGCTATTGTATTTGATGCATATAGTCTTTGTAATCGAGGAATTAATAGAAAATAATACATCTTCTTAAAGACAACCTTTAATTTTTGTCCTGTATCTACAACATGAGGTGCCTTCCTAAATTGAGGATGATCACAAAACTTAGAACAAATTAAATCACTATCACCGCCCCAATTTATCATGCATTCATTTAAACAACAATCAATTTTTATCACTGGTAGACCCATTCCTCATTGTAACTTCTTAGTATTGTAAAATTTGTTAGTGTTCAAATTATTATCCATTACAATCTCCTTCATCAATTCTGTCACCTGATCAAATAATTTCTCAAACATATGAGTTTCTTACTTAATGCTCATTAGTCGAGCCAGAAGTGACAATTGAAAATGTGTTTTACAACAATGCCACAACTCTTTATCTGTAGCTTTAAGCATTTCATAAAATTTCTAAGCTTCTTGATTAGGTGGTTCATCCATGTAATCCATTCTGAAGTCAGCACTACCAGCTTCCGTGATCATTCTATGGTATGTGTTTGATGATTCCTCACCACAAGCAAATGATTCAGTACCCTCATTTTGGTCAATATTCAGATCCATTGTACTTTCCCCATGATAAATCTAAACAAAATAATTTGACACAAAGTCATATTTAGCCAAATGATATCTTATAGTGTTTGCATCATGAAAAGGAATATTTTGATACTTGCGATGATTACATGGACACTTAATTTTTTCTCCATCCATCAATTTTGATTGACTACATGCAAAATTGATGAAAATTTCAAGTCCAGTCAAAAAATCTTTATTCAAAAATCTATAATAACCCCTTTTGTACATCACTTGATGATCTAAACTCATTTTTCCCTATTTTATTTACAAAAAATAATTCCCAATCATTATTTTAAATAAAACATTCTATTACTTCAAAATATACAAATAATTAAATAAAATTAATTACAAATGAATATTTAAAAATTAAAAATCATGAATATCGAGGCAATGTGTTTGCATAATCTACATTCATAGATAAAGAAATTTTTAGCATGATAAATATTAATAGATATCATAGTAATACTAGATAAAAGGTACAAAATATGATAAAGCAAAAGAAAGAAAAACAAAAAAGAAATACATTCAAAGTTTGAATGAGGAGAGGGAGAGAGAGAGAGAGAGAGAGAGAGAGAGAGATAAGGTAGATAGAAAGAGGGGCACAAAAAAGGGGAGACGGGAAAGATAGAGGGAGAGAGTGAAGAAGAAAGAGATAGGGAGAGAGAAATAGTGAAAGGGAGAGAGGGGAAGAGAGGGGGAGAGAGGGAGAGAGGGGGGAGAGGGAGAGAGATAGGGAGAGAGAAATAGTGAAAGGGAGAGAGGGGAAGAGAGGGGGGAGAGAGGGAGAGAGGGGGGAGAGGGAGAGAGATAGGGAGAGAGAAAGATGGGGGTGGAGAGAGAAAGAGAGAGAACAAGCAAGAAAGAAGAGCGAGAAAAAAAATTACAAGAGATAGAGTGTGACACATAAAGAAAAAGAGGAAGAGAAGGATAGAAATAATTATAGAGGGAGGGAGAGACACATAGAGAGTACAGTTTTAGAATGATGAAATATATAAAAGAAAATAAAATTTCTTCTATACAAACCTATCAAATATTATATCTTTTGTTATACATAAGTTCATATTTGAGCCTTAGGCCCAATGGCTAGGTTTAGGTAAGAGTACAACCCTTATTTGTATTATACCATATATGAGCATAATCAATGGATACTCTCATGCTATGTGCTTACATATTGTTGATATTATATCTTTAGCCATTTTATTTCAAGTTAGTGCAACAAAATTGTATTATCCCATATATAATTATATGTTAGGATACATATAGTAAATGTAGTTTTATATTGTTACATATAGTCAAACATATAATTATATATTGATATATGCATACAAGTAGTTATAAGTAAATATAAATAAATGTATATAAAGTTATAAATAATTATATAGATTTACATATTTGTATACAAATATGTTTATATTATTAAAAATAAAGTTATATTTATTTATATAGAGTTTTTTATAGTTATACAAATATTTATATATAGTTATAAACATTTAGTTAAACAGTATGTTGCATGTTTTTGTACATATAGTTATAAATATAGTTACATGTGGTTATACAAATATTTACATGTATAGTTAAACTTATATTTATACATGTATGTATATATATTTCTTCATATAATTTCATATATTTATACATATAGTTATGTATAGGTATGGATATACTAAAATACATTTTTCATACTAATATATAAAAATGTTTATTAAATACATGTTAATTATATATTTAAATATAGTTATGTATTTAGTTTTTATAGTTATACATATAGTAAGATATAATTATTTATAGTTATATGTTATTATACATATAATATATATAGTTATAAAAATTTATATATTAAACATTTAGTTATATATATATATTCATACGAATAATTATATTTAGTTATACATAAATATATACAATGTTATAAACATATATATAGATTTACACATATGTATACATATATGTATTACTAGTTAAAAATATAATTATATTTAATTATATAAAGTTTTATTTAGTTTTACAAATATTTATATATAGTTATACACATATAATTAAACATAATGTTTTATGTTTTAATACATGTAATTATAAATATAGTTACATGTGCTTATACATATAGTTACACATATAGTTATATTTATATTTATACATGTAGGTATATATATTTATTCATATACTTTTATATATTTATACATATAGATATGTATAGGTATAGATATAGTAAAATACATTTTTATATACTAATATATACAAATGTATACTAAATATAAGATGTAAAATATATATTTAAATATAGTTAAGTATAAAGCTTTTATAGTTATATATATAATAAGATACAATTATTTATAGTTATATGTTATTATACATATAGTATATATAGCTATTGATTTTTTGATATATATAAACATATAGTTATATATAAAAATATATTTATGCAAATAGTTATACATAAATATATAAAGTTATAAATAAATATATAGATTTATATATATGTATACATAGTTATAAATATAGTTATATTTAATGTTGTAGAGTGTTATATAGTTATAAAAATATTTATATATAGTTATACAAATATTTATACATTGAAATACATATATAGTTAAATATAATGTTGTATGTTATTATACATGTAATTATAAATATAGTTACATGTAGGTATACATATAGGTAGACATAAAATCATAATTCTAACACTTAAAATTATCAAATCCTACTTGCTTTATCATTATAAAGTTTTTTTGAATCTAAGAGTTCTCAAAAGTTACTAGTTAGATGGTTGGTAGCATCATTAAATGGGTGTAAGCCATGGATTTGAACCTATCATTATTCTTTGAAGAAGTATATTTTGGTAAACCCTATGAGAATCAAAAAAATGTATTTTGAATTCTGAAACAATGATTTTAGATTTAAATTTATTAAAAACTTCTGTGAGATAAACAAAGTTGATGCACTCCAGTGCATTAAAAGTGGATAAAAGTTATAAAGTTATAGGAAAAAATGTTAAGGGGACTCAAAATGAAAATAATAATGTTTTATTACAATTTTTAATTTTAATATAACATTTGGTGACCCAAATCCAAAATATTTATGATTTGGATCTTCCAAATTCCATAATTGATAATTACCTTCTTTTAATCATACAGTATGCATATACTCAAGTATGCATATGAGTTTATGCAGAAACTCATTTTTTCATAATTAAAAACATATGCATATTAGAGTTTATACATACCCTGTATGCATAAACATATGCATAAACTCGTTTTGCATACTGAGTATGCAAAAACGAGTTTATGCATAATTTTTTTTTAATTATATTGGGATAATGATGAGTATCCGAATTTAGGTACTAAAATATAACCCTGATCATATATATATTTATTTGGATTCCATAACATAATTATCCATTATATATATGTATATATATAAATAGATTAAGGATGAAAATATTAAGTATTATTATTATTATTAGTGTTGTGGAGGAATTCCGTTTTTTTGCAAAGTTAGATAAATATTAGTGCTATTTTTGGAAGCAACAAAATAAAATGAATAGTACTTTTGTTGTCAAGAAAATCTATTTAATAAAATTATAAATTTGAACTAATTTAAGTAAATATTTCTCAAAGCAATATTCCTACCTTTTAGTGGTATAAATGGATAATATTAAATTATTTTTGTTATTTTGTTTTGTAATTTAAGAGATGCAAGCCTAATCTTTTTTTCTATTTGAAGATTAGAATGATTTGGATTTCTTGTGATGCATGTAATTGCTACTTAAGAGCTATAAGCCTACTCTATTTTCATGTTCATTTTTCTCTCAATAATTTGGATTTTTTGGCTCCTTTGCAAGACTAATAATTATTCTTGATCACTAATTTATTTTTTATATTTTTTTAATTGCTATGTGATCAACTGGAAAACTTACAAAATACCTTTATGCGACTTTATAAGCAAGGTCTCTTTGTTCAAGCTTCTTTGTTGTGCCATCCAAAACTATAATAAAACCACGATTGATCATTTTCATTATTCATGTTGAATAGTTCTATACTTAGTCTCTTACAATGGATTTGAACATAATGCAGGTTGATGTGTTGGATTTAGCTTGGGTTTAGGTGGGCTCTTAACCTGTTGACTTGCATTCCTACAAACAATTTAGAAATATTAAAAATTTAATATATAATATATAAAAAAATAATCATATGACATACAAATCATGTAAGTGACTAAATCTATTTTTTAAATTAAATTTATAATCTCTTTTCTTTGGTTCAAATTCGAAACATAATCAAATTATGCTGCTAGTATGAATATAATCAACCCTCATATGACTTATGAAATATCATCCCTCTGGTGGCTATAAAGCTAGCATGAAATGAATATACATCATTCTAGCCATAGGAATCATAATAAATCTTTCTTTTATGGTCCAATATAAATGGATGGATGAATTAACATTTCAATTATTGATCATACAATAAATACAAGTGGATCGGACAACATTGAAAAGTAATTGTTTGATATGAGTACGTAATGAGTTTATAATGACCCAGAATAATTTTAAGATGACATTCGCACGAGGGTTTAATATCTTGATCCTAGGGCACTCTCATTCAGGGGTTGTGATGTGCTTAGTTTGATTAGTTAAATTTCATTGGATTTAAAATACTTTAAATTCCAATATTAGATGTTTTTGCATTTTTAATTATAAGTTTTTACAATTTTTATAAATTACTTATAAAGCATAGTAAAAGTTTATGTATACTGTTTTTATAGTTATGTAGATATAGTTATGTTTAAATAGTTTATGTATACTATTTTTATAGTTATATTGATATAGATATGTTTAAACACACTTATATAAAAAACACTTATATTTATGTATACTATTTTTGTATACAATATATAGTTATGTATATTGAAGCAGTTAATAATTAGGCATACCTACTGTGCACCATCAAAATTCACACAATGACAATGCATTATATCACAAATGCATGAAGTATGTATACGATTAAGTAAATATATGCAATCCAAACAAACCATGGTGAATAAAGGAGAAGAATTTCAGAAAAAATAAATTAAAGAATCAATACGCATAAACTCAATTTTCGATTATATGTTGATGAAGAATAAATGTATAGGGTGGTACCTCAAATCAAATAACATATTAAAACATAAACCTAGATTATATGTTGATGCGTCGGTGTCGAGAGATAGATGGCCGAATGCGAAGGTTTGCTTCAATTGTTAGAGATTATCGCATCTCGAGAAGTGAATGTATATATTAGCAAATTATTAATATTTTTTATTATTAAAACATTAAATAAGCATTGTATATATATAATAAAAAAGACTCATTAATTTTATTTACTATCATAATTTTTTTCAACAAAATTAATGTGTGTGTAGCAAGGTACACATGAAAAATAAACACCTTAGAATTTTTTATTATAATATTAATTAAACAATAATTATATAAATAATTAAAAAAATCTGTTTAGCCTTATAAAAAAATATCAAATAGTTACAAAATTAACAAATTTCTTATAATAAGACATAAATAAAAAGATGATTTGTCTTCTAGCCACTCGCCTAAGAATTACAAAATACATTAAATGTTAATAATATATAAAAATTTAGATTTTATGGTTATAAATTTTTAAGAATTCATATTAATTTTTACGAAAATAATATGAAATAATTTTAAAGGCATAAAATTTCATATTATTTGATATCATTAATAATTTTTAAAATTCAAAAAATTACTTAAAGTGAGAAGATAATTAAAAAAAAAGTATATTTATTATTTTAATAAAAACTAAATGTTAAAACCTAAATGTAAAAATATTATTAGATTGTTTATTCATATAAATTTTAGTAGGAGCAAACATCTATGTATTTATTTATAAATATTAATTTATTTTCTTTTAATTTTATTAAAAAAATTATATTTTTATTATATTTCAAGATTTTCAAAATTTGTATTATTTATTTTTTTTAAAGTTTTCTATAATCAGAAATTTTTTTACTTATAATAATATTAATTTTTACTAGATTATTCGTCAATATCTGATATTTTTGAAAATATTTTCTATTTTATCATACAATGAATTAATTTACATTTATATTGTAGAATTTTTATATATGTTAATTTAATTTTTAAAATATCAAAAAAAATTATTATACTTATTGAATTTATTATTTAATATTACTTTAATACAAATTTTAAAGTTTCTTAATTTAAAATTTTAGAAATTTTTTTTATATAATTTAAAAAAAAATTAAAACATTATAAAAATAGTTATTTTAGACCTTACTAATATAATTTTTTTATTTTTATATTTTTTAAATTATTTATTTATAATATAATTTTTTATGATTTTACGAGTAGAATATATGTTTCAAGGATTATTCATCTATAGACTATTAACATAAATTAATAAATAAAATTAAATAAAATATTAAAAATAATAATAAATTAAAAAAATTTAAATAACTAAAAATTGGCTAGAGAAATTCTATCGCTAAATCCGTAGCTAAAATATGAATTTTATTAGCTGGAGAAAATCCGTTGCTATATTACGGGTTTTATTAGCTAGAGAAAATCAATCACTAAATCCGTCGCTAAATTAAAAATTTTATTAGCTAGGGAAATTCTGTCGCTAAATCCATCACTAAATTAAGGATTTGAATAGCTAGGAAAACTCCGTCGCTAAATCTGTCACTAATATACAGATTTTATTAGCTAGGATAATTCGGTTGCTAAATCCGTAGCTAAATCACAAATTTTATTAGCTAGGAAAAATCCATCGCTAAAATGGTAGCTAAATTACAGATTTTATTAGCTAGAAAAAATCTTTAGCTAAATCCATAGTTAAATTATGAAGTTTATTATCTAGAGAAAATCCGTCGCTAATTCCTTAGCTAAATTACAGATTTTATTAGCTAGGTAAATTTCTTGCTAAATTCGTCGATAAATTAAGATTTTATTTGTAGGGCAATTCCATCACTAAATTCATTGCTAAATTAAGGATTTTATTTGCTAGAGAAATTTCATCGCTAAATCCATCTCTAATTTTTGGATTAATTAGCTAGGATAATTTTGTTGTTTAATCCGTAGCTAACTCTGTATTTTATTAGCTAGTGAAAATCTGTTACTAAATTCATCGCTAAGTTCAGGCTTTTATTAGCTAGGGATATTTCGTCTCTAAATCCATCGCTAAGTTTCCAACTTTTCTTTAGTGAAATTTATAAAAATTTTTCGTCACTAATCCGTCGCTAAGATCCCCACTTTTCTTGAGAGAAATTTACAAAAATTTTTCGTCGCTAAACTGTCGCTAAATCCATAGCTAAATTACCCGCTTTTCTTGAGCAGAATTTACAAAAAATTTTCTTTCACTAATCCGGTGCTATTTTTTTTAAAGAAAAATCATAAAATCCTTGCTATTTCCTAGCTAATCCCCCGCAATTTAGCTAGGGATTGATTCCTAACTAAAATTTCCTAGCTAAATTTCCTAGCTAAAATTTCCTAGCTAAATCAATATTTTCTTATAGTTTTATATTTAAGAAAACTAAACAAGAAAATTTATGTAAATATAGAAAAAGAAGTGACAAAAATTTAAAAGTAAAATAAAATTAAAAAATTTATTAATTAAAATTTAAAAAATTTAAAACAATTTTATTTTACCATAATGAGATATTATTTCATAAATAACAAAATTTAGGTTTAGTTAATGAAATTTATTAATTAATGAAATTAATTTCAGAAATAAAAAAAATATTAATGACTATAAAAAAGAAGAAAAAGATATTACTAATATCCATAAAACTAATAATTGGTAATTAAATTTTTATAATTTTTCATTAACATATTATTTATTATAACCAAAATAAATTCTATAAATGCATAACTATACAAAAATTGTAACATTTCATATTATTTATAGTTTGTGGATAAATTTAATATTATTTCATAAATAAAAAAATAATAATATGATATTATAAAAAAGTAATATATATATATATATATATATATATATATATATATATATATCATATATATATATATTATATATATATATAATATATAATATATAATATATATTTATTTTTTATGAATATAATATGAAACTAATATTAAAGACAAAATTTCATAATATTTGATATAATTTATAATTTATAAATTCAAAAAATAACTTAAAGTAAGAAGATCATTAAAAAAAGTTATATTATTATTTAATAAAAATGAAATATTAAAAGCTATAACAAAATCATACTCATTTTTTAATTCTTATCAATTAAAATTGGATCAGGGCAAAAATAAAACTTGAATTCAATTAAACTTAGGGGCAAATTTAATTTTTTTTAGAAGAAAAAATATTATTAGTAATATTTTAAATAACTTTTTTTAAACCCTAAAAAATTTTTAAAGTATTATTTTAATAACAACATGGAGATATTTTTTTTAATCATACAATTTTTTTTGATCTAATTAAAATATTTATGTATTTATCTTTACATATTAATTATTACCTTTTATATTTATAAAAAAATTTGAAATTTTTTTTTATAATCAAAAATTTCAAATCTTTTTGTAATTAATTTTTAAAGTTTCATATAATCATAAAAATATTTATTTTGTACTTTAAATAAAATAAATAATTAATTGTTTATCGTTAATTCAAATATTTTGTAAATATTTTTTATTTAATGATACAAATTAATTATTTTATCTTTTTATTAGAAGAAATTTTATGTATGTCATTATTATTAAAATATCTTTAAAAATGATATAAATAATAGAAAATTATTTATATTTTTTAAAAACAAAATTTTAATTTCATTATTAAAAATTTAAAAAAAATTTGTTGTATATATATTTTTTAAATTTTTATAATCATTAAAATTATTATTTTAGTCTTATTAATATTAATTTTTATTCGTATTTTATTATTATTGAAATTATTGTATTATAATATATTTTAATAATTTATGAGGAGAATGTGTCTTTAAAGGATCCATCATCAATAGACCATAAAAAACGTTAATTTACAAATTACATCAAATATTAAAATAAATAATATATAAAAAATAAAATTATAAATTAGTATAGATTAGCATTGGAATAATCCAGAGCCAAATAGATAGGGAAAATTCCATAG
>JAREIK010001343.1:0-35484 GCA_029783825.1 Sapria himalayana | reverse complement strand
TCTATCTATCTATGTAACTTTCTATCTATTTTCTATATATCTATCTATATATCTATCTTTCTGTCTAGCTATCTCTCAAACTATATTTCTATCTATCTGTCGATATATCTATCTATATTTATGTATATTTATCTGTCATTCTATCTATTAGTCTAATAAACGGTCTAATAATCTATCTATCAATATATCTATCAATCTTTCTATCAATTTTTCTATGTGTATATCTATCTATCTATCTATTTATCTATCTTTCTATCTATCTATTTGTTTATGTATCTATCTATCTATCTATATATTTATCAATCTTTCTTTTTGTCTATCAATTAGTGTATCAATATATTTATCAATAAATCTATCTATCAATCTATCTAACTATTCATCTATCACCATATCTATAAATTTATCTACTTATCAATATGTATATCAATCTGACTATCAATTTGTTTATCTATATGTTTATCTATCTATCTGTTGATCTATTTGTCTATTTGTATGTCTATCTGACTATCTATCTATCTATATCTCTATTTATCTAAATATCTATCTATTTGTTATCTATCTATCTATATGTTAATCTATCTATTTATCTTTCTTTCTTCCATTCTTTCTATTCATATATCTATCTATCTATCTATTTTTTTTATTAATCTATCTCTCAATTTATCTAGTAATCTATCTATTAATCTATCTATCAATTTGACTATCTATATATCGATCTAAATATCTATCTTTCTATCTATCTACATGTGCATCTTTCTATCTATCTGTCTATTTTTCTTTTTGTTTATCTATTTGTATATCTATCTGTTATCTATCTAGTTGTCTAATTACCTATCTATCTGTGAATCTATCTACAATATGTCTATGTGTCTATCTATCTATCTTTCTATCGACCTATTTATCAATCTTTGTATCTATTTATATATATGTTTGTCTATCTATTTGTCTATTTATTTGTCTATCTATCTATTTATCAATCTCTTTCTATCTGTCTACCTTTAGATATGTCTAACTATCTATTGAATATCTATTTGTCTATTTGTTATCTCTATTTATATCAATATTATTTTATTTATCTATGTATATATCTATTTGTCTATCTATATTTCTATCAATCTATCTATTTGTCTACTTATCTATTTATCTTTCAATCTATTTGTCTATCTATCTGTTTGTCTCCCTGTTTGCTTGTCTCTCTTTTTATCTATATATCAATATGTCTATTTTTCTATAAATTTATCTAATTGTATACCTATCTATATATCTATCAATATGAAAATCTATTTTTCTATCAATCTCCATATCAATCTATCTAATTTAGCTAAAAAATTTTCTATGCATATTCATTTGAAAATTATTAATTAATATTCTTAATTTCTTAAAAATTACCAAGGAAAAATATATAATTAGCTAGAAAATTTTCATCGTTAAAAAATTTGCGTATAATTTTTGTTCTCATTAATATTTTGAGATTATGACTATAGCTTGAGATAATTTTTATCATTAGTCTATCATTAATACATTTTAATGATAAAAAAATCTCATATAACTAGGAAATTTCACTAGCTATTTGGGCTTTTTATTTTAGTGTGTGACAATATTTATATCTATATATCTGTCTATCTATTTGTTTGTCTATTTGTCAATCTATTTCTCTTTCTATCTATTTGACTATCTATGTATCTATCTATCTCTTTTCTATCTATCTATATATCTTTTAGTCTAACTTTCTATCAATCTATCTGTCTATTTATATATCTATCTATCTATCTATTTTTCTATCTATCTATTTTTTTATCTATTTGACTATCTATCTATCTTTCTATCTATCTGTCTATCAATATAGATATCTAACTATCTATATAGTTATATATTTGTCAGTCTATCTGTCTATATGTCTGTTTATCTGTCTATCAATCTGTTTATGTATCTATATGTATATCTGTTTGTCTATCTATATGTTTATCTATCTGTCTATATATATATATATATATATATATATATATATATATATATATATATGTATATATTTTTGTCTATCTATTTATTTGTCTAGTTGTTTATAATTATGTCTGTCAATCTGACTATTTATTTAACTGTCTATATGTTTGTCTATCTGTGTATATATCTATCTATCTATCTATGTGTCTATATGTCTGTCTATCTATCTGTCTATCTCTGTGCCTATCTTTTTTTATATCTATCTATTAATTTTTTTGTCTATCTGTCTATCTATATCTATGTATATCTATTTGTCATCAGTCTATTTATCTATTTAATAATTTGTTGATCTAAAAATCTATCTATTTCTATATTTAACTATATATCATTCGTTCTATCTCTCTGTTTATCTATATGCCTATAAATTTATCTATCCTTTTATCTATTAATCTATTTGTCTATATATATTTCTATATTTCTATCTATCTACATGCCTATGTATCTATCTATGTATTGGTCTATCTATATGTTATCTATCTGTCTATCTATCTATCCATCTACCTAATATTCTAATAATATTTTTGTCTATCTATCTATCTATCTATCTTTTTATATGTCTATCAATTTGTGTATAATTCTGTTTATCAATCTATCTATCAATCTATGTATCAATCTATCTATCAATGTGTATATCAATCTGTCTATCTTTTATTTCAATTCTATAATTTTGTCTATCTCTCTATATGTCTATCTGTTTGTCTATATGTTTATATATATGTCTATCTATTAATCTATCTATATGTTTTCCTATTGATCTGTATAACTATTGGTCTATCTATATGTATATCTATTTGTCTGTCTCTCTATCTGTCTACCTATCTATATATATGTATATGTATTTTTGTGTCTATCTATCTGTCTATATGTAAGTCTATCTATCTTTCTATTTGGTTATCTATTTAACTATCTATCTTTCTATCATTCGAAATATTTGTGACTTTTTTTCAAATATCTATCTCTCTATTTATTTGATAATATTTATGTCTATCTTTTTGTTTATCTATCTCTCTATCTATTTGTCTATCTATTTGTCTATCTATATATCTATCGAATTGTCAGTCTGTCAATCAATCTATTTGTGTATCTTTCTATCTCTTTGTCTATCTATTGGTCTATCTATCTATTTGTCTATGTATCTGTCTATATATCTATCTATCTATTATCTATCAATTTGTCTGTCTATCTATCTATCAATCTATCTATCAATCTATCTATCAATCTATCTATCTATCTAAGTATTTGTCTTAACGATCTATCTATATATCTATCATTCTATCTATCTATTTATCTATCTATCTATCTATCTGTCTATCTGTCTGTCTGTCTATTTTTCTATCTATCTATCTATCAATTTGTCTATCTATTTATCTATCTATTTGTTTATATATCTGTTTATCTATATGTATGTATGTATGTATGTATATATATATATATCTATTTATCTATTATCTATCTATCTATTATATCTATATATAAATTTTTTTATCTCTATCTTTCAATGCATCTATCTAATATTTTGTCGATCTATCTATCTAACTATCTGTCTAATTATCGTTCAATTAATTTGTTTATTTATCTATCCATCCATTTTTCTATCTTCAAATTTGTTTATCATTCTACCTATTAATATGTCAATCAATCTATCTATCAATCTATCTATATATATGTCTATCAATATGTCAATATATCTATCTATCTAATTGTCTATCTATCTATCTATCTATGTGTTAATCAATGTATATATTTGTCTATATTTCTATCTATCTATTAATTTATCTATCTATCTTTTTATTTATTTATCTGTCTATCTATATATTTTTTCTATCTACCTATCTATTTATCTATATATCTATCTATTTCTTTATCCATCCATCTATCTATCTATCTATCAATATATCAATCAATCAATCAATAAATCTATCTATCTATCTGTCAATCTATCTATCTATCTATATATCAATATGTTTTTCTTTTTATCTATCTATTTGTCTATTTATTTCTCTATATTTCTATATATCTATTTGTCTACCTTTTTTTCTATCTTTCTATATGGCTAACTATATATATTTCTTTCAATCATTCAATTAATCAATTAATCTATCTATCTATCTAATTATCTATTTATCTATTTGTCTATCAGTCTTTTTATCTATCTATTTATTTATATGTTTGTCTATTTTTCGGTCTCTTTTTCTATCTATAAGGCTATCTATCTATCTATATGTCTATTTATTTCTCAAACTATCTTTCTATCAATCTTCCTTTCTATGTATCTTTCAATATATTTATCAATCAATTAATAAATAAATAAATCAATCAATCTATTTGTCTGTCTATCAATCTATCTATCTAAATGTCTATCTAACTATTTATCTATATGTTTATTGATTTGTTTATCTATTTATTTATCTTTTTGTCTTTGTGCCTATCAATCAATCAATCAATCTATCTAACTATCATCTATTTATTTATCTATCTATATGTCTATCTATCTATCTATCTATCTTTATGTCTAACTATCTATTTCTTTATCTATATGTCTATCTATATGTCCGTCTATATGTCTATCTATTTGTCTATATATATTTTTTTCTGCCTATCAGTCAGTCTATCTGTCAGTATATTTAACAATCAATTAATCAATCTATATATATGACTGTCTATCTGTCTATCTTTCTTTCTGTTTGTCTATCTGTCTATATATCTTTCTATATATCTATTTGTCTATATGTCTATCTATCTATCTATTTATCTATCTGTCAATCTTTCTATGAATCTATCTATCTATCTATTTGTCTTTTTATCTATCTTTCTATCTATCTGTCTATCTACTTATCAATCTATCTGTTTATTTGTCTGTCTATTTTTATCTATCTATCTATCTTTCTTTCTGTCCATCTATCTGAAAAACTATATGTCTATCTATCTGTCTATATATCTATCTATATTTATGTCTATCTATTTATCAATCTATCTATCAATCTATATATCAATCTATCTATTTATCTAATAAATAGTCTAATAATCTATCTATCAATATATCAATAAATCTATCAATCTATCAGTCTATGTGTCAATCTATTTATCTATCTATCTGTCTATCTGTATGCCTAAATATCTATATTTATATCTATCTATCTTTCTTTCTATCTCTCTATATATCTATCAGTCTATGTGTATCTCTCTATTTCTGCCTATCTTTCTATCTTTATTTCTATTTATCTGTATGTCTATCTATCTGTCTATTTATCAATCTTTCTTTTTGTCTATCAATTATTCTATCAACATATCTTTCAATTTTTCTATCTTTCAATCTATCTAATATTTATCTATCAGCATATCTATCAATTTAGATGCATATCAATCTGTCTATCAATTTGTTTATCTATATGTATATCTATCTTTCGATCTGTTGATTTGCCTATCTTTTTGTATGTTTATCTAACATTATATTTATCTATCTATCTCACTTTTTATCTATATATTAATCTATTTGATTATCTATCTATCTATCTATCTACATATATATGTATCTTTCTTTTAATTTATCTATCTATCTATATATCTTTCATTCTTTTTTCAATCTATCTATCAATTTGTTTATTAATATATCTATCAATCTATCTACTAATTTATCTATTTATATATCTATCTAAATGTCTATTTTTTCTGTCTATCTAACTATGTATCTTTCGATCTTTCTATTTTTTTGTCTCTATCTGTCTATTTGTTTATCTATTTTTTATCTATCTATTTGTCTAATTGTCTATATATCTATCTATATGTTTATGTGTCTATCTATCTATCTATCTTTCTATCTACCTATCTCTCAATATGTCTCTCTAATTATATATCTATTTGTTTATATATCTATCTATCTATATGTCTCTCCATCTGTCTGACTATCTATTGTAAATCTATTTTGTCTATTTGTTATCTCTATTTATCTATATATTTATCTATCAATATATCTATATATCTATCTGTCTGTAAGTTTATGTTTCTATCTATCTATCTATTTGTCTAACTATCTATTTATCTATCTATCTTTTTGTCTGTCTAACTGTTTGTCTCCCTGTTTGTTTGTCTATCTTTCTATCTGTATATCTATATTTCTATTTTTCTATCTATCTATCAATATGTCAATCTATCTGTTTATCAATATTGCTATCAATCTATATATCAATATATGTATCATTCTATCTATAAATCTATCTATCAAACTATGTATAAATATTTCTATCAATCAATATATCAATCTTTGTAACTATTTGTATATCTATATATCTATCATTCTATTTGTCTCTTATTCTATCTATAAATCTTTATATCAATCTCTTTATATATCTATCTATTTGTATATCTATCTATCTATTGATCTTCTATTTATCTGTCTATATATATGTATATCTCTCTCTCTATCTATCTGTCTATTGATATGTCTAACTATCTATCTGTCTATTGATATGTCTAACTATCTATCTATCCATCTATCTATCTGCCTATCTATCTATATTTTAATCTATCTATCAATCTGCCTATAAATCTATCTATCAATTTGTCTATCAATCTGTCTTTCAATCTATCTATCAATCTGTCTATCATTTAATCTATCTATCTATCTGTCCATCTATCTGTCTATCTATATGTCTATCTATCTATCTATCTATTTATCTATATATCTATCTATCTATTTGTTTGTCTATCTATGTATCTATCTGTCTATCTATCTATCTATCTATCTTTCTTTCTATATATTTTATATCTATCTGTGTGTCTATCTATCTATCTTTCTATCTATCTATTTGTAAATCTATCTATCTATCTACTTGTCTGTCTATTTATTTGTATATATATGTGTCTATCGTTCTATATGTCTATATATCTATCTATCTATCTGTCTATCCTTTTGTCTGTCTATCTATCTATCTATATCTCCATATCTATTTATCTATCTATCTATTTGTCTATTTGTCTGTCTATTTGTCTATCAATCAATTTGTCTATTTGTAAGTCTATATATCTATCTATCTATGTATTTGTCTATCTATCTATCTATCAATCTATTTGTATATATTTTGAATATCTATCTATCTATTTATTTGTGAGTCTATCTACGTGTCTATCGGTGTGTATATTTTTCTATCTATCTATCTGTCAATAAGTCTATCTATCTATCTCTCTATCAAATATATAGCTATCTATTTGTTTGTTAATCATGCTGCATATCTATCTAAATATCTACCTATCAATATGTCTGTTAATCAATCAATCTATCTATATATCTATTTGTCTATATCTATCTATCTTTTTATCTTTCTATATATTAGTCTATCTATATATATCTATCTATCTATATCTATCTCCCTATATATTTGTCTATCTATCGATATAATAATCTTTCAATATATCTATCTAATAATATAACCATCTATTTATCAATCTATCTATCTACATGTCAATCTATTTGTCTATGTATAAATCTATCTTTATATCTATCTACCCTTCTATTTATCTGTCTATCTATCTCCCTCTCAATCTACCTATCTATTTTTTTATATATCTATCTACTTATCTATTTATCTCAAAATCTATCTATCTATCTATCTGTATTTTTATCTAAGTGTCTAACTATCTTTATATATTATCTTTCAATATATATGTATATCTATCTATCTGTCTGTATGTCTATATTTCTATCTAGCTTTCTATCTATCTATCTATATCTATGTGTCTATCTATCTATATATATATCTTCCTATCTATCTATCTATTTATCTATTTGTGTATTTATTTAACTAACTATCTATATATCTATCTGTGTATCTAATTCTCTATCTATCTGTCTTTTGATCAGTCTATCTAGTTATTTATCTATTTGTCTATCAATATATTTATCTATTTATTATTTGACTATCTATTTCTCTTGCTATCTATCTATATATTTATCTATCTATCAATTTGTCTATCTATTTATATATCTACTTATCTTTCTATATATATATATATGTCTATCTATCTATTGATCTATCTATCTGTATATGCATCTGTCTATCTATCTATCTACATATCTCTCTATCTATTATTTATATATCTATGTATATATATATATATATATATATATATCTTTCTATTTATTTATCAGGCTATCTACCTATCTTTCTATCTTTCTATCTCAATCTATCTATCTATTTGTCTATATATCTATCTGCTTGTCTATCTATATGTTAATCAATATGTCTATCTATCTTTTAATCTACCTATATTTATGTGAATCTATCTATTTGTCTAAAACATAAACAATCTATCTATTTACCTATATATTTATATATCTATATATCTAACAATCTATCAATCTATCAATTAATCAATAAATCTATCTATCTGTCTATCAATTTGTTAATAAATTTTCCTTTTAATCTATATATCTATCTATCTATTAATTTTTATATCGTTGATCTATCTATCTATCGATCTATCTATCTATTTATCATTCTATCTATTAATATGTCTATCTATCTGTGTATATATCTATCCATCTATCTATCTGTCTGTCTATCTATCTATCTATCTTTCTTTCTTTCTTTCTTTCAATCTTTCTATCAATTTATCAATCAAACTATCTATATATCTATCATTTTGTCTGTATGTTTATCTGTGTCTATTTGTTTGTTTGCATGTCTATTTGTTTGTCTGTCTATTTGTCTATATATCTACCTATTTCTTTATTTTTTTTGTCTATCTCTCTATCTAGCAACCTATCTAATTGTCTGCCTGCCTGACAACATTATTGCTTGTCTATCTATCTATCTAGTTGTTTATCTGTTTATCTATCTATTTGTCTCTCTTTTCCTATATATGTGTATGTCTATCTGTCTGTCTATCTATCTATCTATATATATATATATATCTTTTATCTATCTTTTTATCTTGTATCTCTCTCTGTTTATCTATCTATCTATATTTCTACCTATTTGTATGTCTATCTAACTATATATATATATATATCTATATATCTATCTATCTTTTTATCTATCTATCTATTTGTTTGTCCCTTGTCTATCAATTTAACAATCTACTTGTCTATCTATTTATGCAATCTATCTGTCTATCTATCTATCAATATATCTTTTTATCTATTTGACTATCTATCTATCTCTCTATATATCTAATAATCTATCGATCTATAAGTCTATCTATTTGTCATTCTATTTATCTATCAATCTATCAATCTATCTATAAATCAATCAATTCTATCTATCTATTAATATGTCTATCAATATATCCATCAATCTGTTAATCAATCTCTTTATCAATCTTTCTATCAATCAATTTATCTTTCTCTCTATCAATCTATCTACCATTATAGCTATCAATCTGCCTATATAGGTGTCTATATATTTGTCTATCTATCTATCTATCTGTCTATCTGTCTATCTATCTATCTATCTATCTATATATCTACCTGTCTGTCTATTTATTTATCTATCTATCTATCTATCTATCTATATGTCTTTCTATCTATATATTTTTATATCTACATGTCTAACTATCTGTCTATCTATTTGTCTATTTCTTTATCTATCTATATATCTATCTATCTACATGTCTATCTACCTAATATATCTATCTATTTATCTATCTGTCTATCTATATTTCTAATTATCTATCTATCTAACTATCCTTGTATGTATGAATCTATCTATCTATCTTTCTGTCTATCTATTTGTCTATCTATCTGTCTATATATATGTCTTTCAAATATTCTATCAATATTTCTATCAATCTATCTGTCTATATATCTCTTTCTATCTATCTTTCTTTTTATCCGTGTGTCTATCTTTCTATCTATCTATCTTACTGTTTAACTCTATGTCTGTCAAACTATTAAATAATGTGTCTATCTAACCATCTATCTATCTATCTATCTTTCTTTCTTTCTTTCAATCTTTCTATCTATTTGTCTATCAATCTATCTAAAAATCTTTTGATCTATCTCTTTATCTATTTCTCTATCTATAATTTCTCTATATTTTTATTTAACTATCAATCAATCAATATATTTCTTTATTAATTCATCTATTAATCTATCTATAAATTAATCTATCAAACTGTCTATCTATTTGTCTCTTAATCTAACTATCAATCATTCTATCTATCTATCTCTCTATTTATATATTTGTCTATTTATCTATTTTTTTTGTCTATCTATCTCTCGATCCATTAATCTATATGTCTATCTATTTGTTTTTCTATCTGTCTATCTATCTATATGTCTATCAATCTAAATATCTATCTATCTGTATGTCTGTCTATCTATTTGACTATCTATGTATCTATTTATTTATATTTCTATCTGTTTGTCTATGTATCTATCTATCTATCTATTTGTCTATTTATCTCTTTATCTATCTATCAATCTATTTGTTTATTTATTTGTTTATTAATCAATCAATCTATCTATCTATTTATATATCTATCTATCTATATGTCTGTCTATCTATCTATCTATCTTTCTGTCTCTAAATTTTTTTATCTACCTGTCTATCTATCAATCTATCTATATATCTCTTTATCTAATTGTCTATCTATATATTTGTCTATATATGTGTCTATTTATATTTGACTATCTGTCTATCTATCTATCTATCTATTTATCAGTATGTCTATCTATCTATCTATCTATTTGTCTATTTATCTATCTATATACCAATTTATCAATATATTTGTCTATCTATCTATCTATCTATCTAATTGTCTATCTACCTTTTTATCTTTATGTCTATCTATCTCTTTATCTGTTTTTCTATCTATTTATCTAATAATATTTCTTTCTATATATCTAATAAGTTATTTATCTATCAATCTATCAATCTATATATCTACATATCTATCTTACTATCTACTTGTCTATTAATTATGTCTATCAATCTATTTATCAATGTATCTATTATGCTGCCTATCCATTTCTCATGATAGATAGTTAGATAGATAGAAAGATTTATAAACACATAGATATATTGATAGATAGAAATATAGATATACAGATAGATAGCTATAAATATATATATACAAAAAGATAGATAAACAATTAGACTGATAGGTAGGTAGACAAAAAGTATGACAAATAGATAGGCATACCGAGAGAGTTAGATGTATAATCATATATATATAATAAAATATAGATAGATAGATAGATAGGCAAATGGATATACATGTTGATAGATTGATAGATAGATATACAAATAATTAGACATATGGATAAAAGGTTTGATAGATAGTTTAATAGATAGATTAATAGATAAATTGATAGATAGATTAATACACAAATTAAAAGATAGATAGATTGAAAAAAAGATAGATAGAGAGATAGATAGATAGATAGATAGATATAAATAGATAGATAAACAGATAAATAGATAGATAGACAATAAGTATATAGACAGATAGAGACACATATAGATAGACAGATAGATAGATATATAGATAGAAAGACAGATAGATATATAGACAGATAGATAGATAAATAGATAGATAGATAGATCAAAATATAGACAGATAGATAAAGAGAAAGATATATAGATAGATAGATAGACAAACATATAGGTATACATATACATAGATAGATAAATAAATAGATAGTTAGATAGATAAATAAATAGATAGATAGACATATATATAGATAGATAGATAGATCGATCGATAGATAAATAGAGGTATATATAAATAGACTGATAGATATACAGACATATAGATAGATAAATAGGTAGAAAGGTAGATAGATAGTTTGTTAGAAAATAAATAGTTAGACAAATAGATAGATGATTAGATAAATAATTATATACATAGATAGATAGACAAACACATTGACTTATAGATAGATAGATAGACATACAAATAGAAAGATAAATATTTAGATAGATAGACATACAAATAGAAAGATAAATATTTAGATAGATAGATAAATAAATACATAGACAGATATATAAATAGGTAGATATACAACTAGATAAGTAGAAAGATAGACATAAACATAGAACATAGATAGGCATAAAGATAACCAGATAGATAGACATATAAATATAAAAATTGATAGAATATTGATAAATAGTTTAATTAATAGATAGATAGATTGATTGATTGATTGTCAAATTGATTGATAAATTGATAAATTGACAAATTCATAGACATATAGATATATAGAATGAGAGACATATAGAGATATAGGTATATAGATTGATAGATAGATTGAATGATAGATGATAGTTAGATTTTTAGATAGATAGATAGAAATTTTATTAGACAAAAAGATTGACAAATACATAGAGAGAGAGAGAGAGAGATATATATATATATATATATATATATATATATATATCTACAACTAGATTTATTTTGATAGATAGATAGAAAGATATTTAGAAAGATAAATAAATAGATAGATAGATACATAGATGGATTTATACAAAGAATGATGGTCGGATAGATGGTCAATCAGAAGGACACAAAGATAGATTAATAGATATACACATAGATAGACAAGTAGAAAGATAAATTATTAGTTTTATAGATAGATGAATAGATAGATAGTTAGATACATAGATAGATAGATATATAGACAAATAGATATATTTATAGATAGATAGAAATATAGACATATCGATAGACCAAAAGATAGATAGATACTTAGAGGAAATGATAGAAAGAAAGATAGATAGATAAATATATAGATTGAAAGATAGATAGATAGATAGATAAATTGATTGATTGATTTACAAGATGAACTAAGGATAGATAGATAGATAGAAATACATATAGATATAAAAATAGATAGACAGATAGATAGATAAATATATAGGCAGATATATAGATAGATAGATTGATTGATTGACAAATAGATAAACATAAAGATTGATAAATAGACAGACAGACAAATAGATCAATAGATATATAAAAAGATAGACAAAGAGATAGACAAACAGATAGTTAGCTAGAAAGAAAGATAGATAGATAGATAGACAGACAAATAAGTTGATATTTTAACAAACCGACAAATAGACAGATAGATACATATATAGACCAATATTTATATAGAAAGAAAGTTCGATAGATAAATAGATAGATAAATATTTAGATAGATAGATAGATAGTCAAATAGACGAAAAGAAAGACTGATAGATAGACAGACATACATATAGATAGATAGATCGATTGGTAAATAGATAGATAAATAGATAGACAGATTGATTGATTGATTAATATACAAATAGATAGATAGATAGATAAATAGACAGACAGACAGACAGATAGATAGATCGAAAGAATGTCTAATAGAATCAGAGATAGAAAGTTAGACAAATAGAGAGATAGAAAGATAGAAAGATGATTAGATAGACAAATAGAATGATATATAAATAGATAGTTAGATAGATTAATAGATTGATTAATAGATAGATAGATAGACAAATATATAGACAGATGGATATACAGAATGATATATAGATGTATGATAGTTTGATTTAGAGATTGATAGATAGAGATAGATAAAAAGATTGATAGGCAAATAGATAGATAAAAAGATATATAGACAAACATATAGATAGATAAATAGATAGACATATAGATATATAGATAGATAGATAGATAGTCAAATAGAAAGACAAATAGAGAGATAGATAGATAGACAAATAAATAAACAAATAAATCTATATAAATATAGATAGAAAGATAAATAGAATGATAGATAGATAGATAGATAAACAAATAGACAGATAGATAATATACAGATATATATATATATATATAGAAATATAGATATACAAATAGATAAATAGATAGATAGATAGATAATATACAGATAGATACACAAATAGACAGAAAGATAAATAGATAGATAGATAGACAAATAAATAGAAAGATTGAAAGAAAAAAACATATATAGATAAATAGACAAATTGATAGAAAGATTGATTGACAGATAGATTGATTGATTGATAGAAAGATTGATAGATAGATTGATAGATAGGTTGATAGATAGATTGATAGACAGTTAGATACACATATTGATAAATAGATAATATGATTGATTCATAGATAAAAAGATATATAGAGAGACTAATAGATAGACAGACAGATAAATAAATAAATAGAGAGGTAGGTAGATAGATAGATAGATAGATAGACAGATAGATAGATAGTCTTAAAGAAATATAGATAGATGATAGAATGATTGATAGATAGGTAGATTGATTGATTGATAAAAAGATAAATAAATAGATACACACACACACACAGATAGAGACACAAAATGATAAATTTATAGATAGATAAATTGATAGATGATAGATAGACAGATAAATAAATAGATAAACAAATAGATAGATAGGAAATAGATAGATAAACATATAGACATACAAAAAGAAACATAGATAGATAGACAGATTGATAGTTTGATTGGTAGATAGGTAGATAGATTTATATATAAATTGATATGTATATTAATAGACAGATTTATAGATTGATTGATAGACATATAGATAGATTGATTAATCGATAGATTAAAAGATAGAAAGATATACAAAAAGATAGACAGATAGATAGAGAGATGGATAGATAGATATATAGACAAATAGATAGATATATTTATAAATAAATAGATAGGCAGATATATAGATAGATAGATAGATTTTATAGACAGACAGACATACATATAGATAGATAGATAGATAGATACATTGATATATAGTCAAATAGATAAACAGATAAATAGATAATAATATAGTTAGATAGATGCATAGAAAGATAGATAAATTGATTGACATAATGATAGACAGATACACAAACAGATAGATAGACACATAGATACATAGATAGATAGATAGATATATACATCTATAGATTGACATTTAAATAAAAAATAGATAGATAGATAGAAATAGATAGATAGACAAATAGATAGATTGATTAAAAAAAAGATAGATAGATATGTAGATAGATAGACAAATAGATAGAAAGATAGATAGACAAATAAATAGATAAATAGATAGATAGATAGGCAGATAGACATATAGACAAATAGAAAGATAAATACATAGATAGATAAATAGATAGATGATAGATAGATTGATAGACAAATATATAGACAAAAAGATAGATGGATTGAAAGAAAGATTGATAGATAGAGTGATTGACAAATTGATATATAGATAGTTAGATTGTTTGATAAATAGATTGACAGATAAACAAATAGATAGATAGATAAATCAACAAATTATTAGACAGATAGAAATATTTATAGATCGATATATAGATATACAGATTGATATACTTTAAATAGACAGATATATAGAAGATAGATAGACAAATAGATAGATAGTTAGATAGACAAGTAGATAGAAAAAAAATTAGATAGTTAAATAAATAGATTGATAGATAAATATATAGAAAGATAGAAAGATAGATAGATAAATCAATAGACAATTAGATAGATATATAGATCGAGATATTGATATAAAGAAAGAAAGAAAAATAGATAGATAGATATATAAATAGACAAGTAGATAGATAGATAGATATATAGATAGATACATAAATATACAAGTAGATAGATAGATAAATAGATCAATAGATAGACTAATAGATAGTTAAATAGATAGATTGTTAAAAAGATAGCTAGATATATAGATATACAAATAGACTGAAAGCAAGATAGACAAATAGATAGTTATACAAATAGACAAATAAGATAAAAAGACAAATAGATAGTAAAATAGATAGGATGATATAAAGATAGAAAGACTAGCAAGTATTTAGCCAAAGAGACAATCAGGTTGGTAGGTAGACATAAAGATAGAAAAACAAACAAATATACAGATAAAATGATAGAAAAATAGATAAATAGACAAATAGACAAACAGACAAACATATAGACAAATAGATATATAGACAGACAGACATATAGATAGATAGTTAGACAGATAGACAGACAGATAGATAGATAAATATATAGATAGATATATAGATAATTTCATAGAGTGGTTGATAGACATATAGATAGAAAAATTGATAGATAAATAAACTGATAGATAAATAGACAAATAGAGAAAAAGAAAGATTGATAGATAGATACACAGGTTGATAAATAGAATGATATACAAATTGATAGATTGATTGATATACATATTGATAGACAGATTAATAGATATATTGATAGATAGATAAATAGAAAGATTGATATATAGTTTAATAGATAGATTAATAAATAGATAGATAGACATACACACAGACATATAGATAGATAGATAGACATTTAAATAGACAAATAAATAGACTGATAAATAAATAGATATATAAATATATTATTAGACTGATATATAACTAGATAGATAGATAGATAGGTAGATAAATAGACATATAGATACACAAATATATATAAATATATATAGACTGATAAATAGACATATTGATAGACAAATCAATAGACAGATAGATTGATTGATTGATAGAAATATAGATAGATAGATATATAGATAGATGGATAGATATATAGATAAATAGGTAGACACACAGACAGATAGATAGATATATAGACAGATAGATAGGTAAATAAATAGAAAGATAGATATACATATAGAAAGAAAGCTAGATAGATAGAAAGATAGAAAGATAGAGTTAGATAGACAGATAGATAGACAAGTAAATAGATAGATAGTTATATAGATTGATAGATGGATGGATGGATAGACAAGTTGATAAATAAAGAGATAGACAGATATATAAACATATAGATAGATTTATAGATAGACAGATATATATACTATTAGATAGAAAGATATATAGATAGATACATAGACAATTAGTGAGACATAGATAAACTGATATTTAGACAGATAGATAAATAAATAACTAAATAAACTGATAGATAGACAGATATATAGATAGATAGACAAAAAGCTAGACTGACATACATACAAGCTATTAGTCATGTAGACAATCACACATCTATCCAAATAGCTAAACAAACCAAAAAACAAATAGAAACATAGAATGATAGAAAATCATACAATCTGACAAAAGATAGACAAATAGATAGATAGATAAGTTAATAGATAGGAAGATAGAAAAATAGATATATAAATAGATAGATAGATAGATAGTTTGATATTAGATTGATTGACAAATAGATATAAAAATTGATAGAATACTAGATAAATAAATAGATAGACAAATAGATAGACATATAGATAGAAAGATATAGAAATAGATAGATAAATAGACAGAGAGTTTGATAGATAGAAAAATAGATAGATTAGTAGACATATTTATAGATAGATTCTTATAAAGTTTGATAGGTCGATTAATAGATAGCCAAGTAGATAGACATATAGATAAATCTGATAGATATATAGATAGTTAGATAAACTAATTGATAGATAGATAAATTGATATATATATATATATATATATATATAGATAAAAATTAGACAAACATATAGACAGACAGATAGATAGACAAATATACAATAAAACATATAGATAGATAGAAAAATAGGAAAGTAGTCAGATAGGCAGATAATTATGCAGGTAGGTAGACTTATAGATAGAAAAATAAACAAAAATACACATAAAATGATAGGAAAATAGACAAACAGACAAACATATAGACAAAAAGATAGTTTGATAGAGATATAGATAGATAGACAGACCGATATATAGATAGATAGATAGATAGACACATAGATAGATAGAAAGATAAATAGATAGATAGTTTGATAGAGAGATTGATAAATAGATAGATAGATAAATAGATTGACATACACATACTTAGATAGATAAATAGATAAAAAGAAAATTGATTAATAAATAGATAGATTGATAAATATAATGGCAGAAAAACTGATAGATAGATTGATAAACATATTGATAGACACATTGATAGATTGATTGATATATAGATTTATAGATAGATTGATAGACAGATAGATAGACAGACATATAGATATATAGATAGATAGACATATAGAAAGATAGATAGATAGACAAATATATAGATATATATATATATATATATATACAAATTATTAGACTGATATATATATAGATAGATAGATAGTTAGTTAGATAAACAAATAGTAGATAAATATATAGATAGAAAGAAATAAAGATAGATTGAATGATAAATTGACATATAGAAAAATAGTTCAATAGACATATTGATAGATAGATAGAAATATATATTGACAGATAGATATATTAATATATATATATATATACACACAGACACACATAGATAGATAGATAGATACACAAATATATAGATAAATATACAAATAGATAGAAAGATAGTTATATATATTGATAGATAGATCATTAGATAGATAGATAGGTTGTTAGATAGATAGATAGGTAGTTAGATAGATAAATAGACAGACATATAGATAGGTAGGTAGTTATATAGATAGATATATTGATAAATAAATAGATAGATAGATAAATAGATATACAAGTAAAGAAATAATTAGATAGATATATAGATAAACATATAGACACATATATAGATAGATAGATATATATATATATATATATATATATATATATGGAAATATATCTAGACATATATAGATAGATAGATGGACAAGTAGATCGATAGATAGATAGGTAAATACACTAAAATATAGACAAATAGATAGCCAAAAAATTTACAGATAGATATATAAATAGTCAGATACATACATAGATAGAAAGATATACAGACAGTTAGTTTTACAAATAGACTGTAAAACAAATAGATCACTATAATAAAAAGTCCAAATAGCTAGGGAATTATCCCTAGCTAAATGGGTTTTCTCCGTCGCTAAAATATAATAATGATTGATTTTTGATGGAATTTTTCCCAAGTTAAAGTGCTTGTGGTAAAAATTAATGAGGGAAAAATTCCCTAGCAAAAACTTAATGACAGAAAATTCCCTAGCCAAATTTATTTTCCCAAGCTAATTTTTATCGTAATTTAGAGCTATAGAAATTCCCCTAGCTAAATTTGTGGGAAACATCCCTAACTATTTTTATTCCAAAAATATTTTCGCTAAATTATTTTTTTTTACAAAAAATTTAATTACATATTTTATAGATTTTATTTTAAACTGAAAAAAACATAACCTATAAAACATTATTTATAATTTAAAAAAATTAAAAACAACTAATAATTATTTTGATACAATATGCAACATTGTTAAAACAAAAACATAATAAAATTTTATTACATATTCTTCTTCTTCAATGTATCTAACGATAGTGTATAAATTATAATATGTTCATGAAATTTACATTGCTTTCTGTCCCCCATATCCTCTAATCACCATTTTTCTATTGCGTCAAAGCTGTCCTAGTCACACCGCATCATGTCTAGTGAAAAATTTCTTCGCTTCTACAAACTTAGTATGGAGAACATTATGGTACCATAACTGTAAGAAAATTAAACCAATCAACCAAATCAACATAAATAAATAAAAAAGGTTTTGTTTTGATAAATATATACTAATGTAGTATATATATACATATTTACTATAGTATATATGTACATATATACTAGCATTTCACTAGTTATATATAATACTAAAGTATATATGTACATATATTCTACAAAAAAAAATTGATTCTGTAAAATTATGCAATACAACTTATACCTTATGTATAATACTATAGTATATATGTACCTATATATATATATATATGTGTGTGTGTGTGTGTACATACATACATCAGCATATATGTATTGTTACATATACAGAAAAATATATATACCATAATATATATGTTGTATATATAATTTATTTTGATAATCTATTTGTATAACCAAATGTTTCTATTTTAATATTTTCATTTAAGTGCATGAAAGAAAATATTAAAAGGCTGAGGATGCTCTAGTAGCACAATAACTGAGCTCCTGCTGACCGGTCAGTGGGCCGAAATTTTTGGAGTAGTGTCTGGCTGTCTGATGATCCTACCCTCTCTAGTTAATTGAACTGAGAATGTTTTAATATAAAATATTTTGTATTTTATTTTTTTGGGTTACAGTTTTCATGATCTGGAAATTTTCATTTTCTCTCTCTTTCTCTCTCTGCATAATTTATCATGACCATTTTTGCGCTGCACATACTATAAGACTTCTGATTTGGTTTAATCTGTAATGCATAATTGTTTTTTGGTGGATGTAGCTAGTAGTACTAAGCAACTAGTGGACCATGTTATTTCTCATTTCTATTTTCATTTTTTTTCTGCCGTGGTTGGTTTTGTTGTTCTTTCTTCTTTTATATCTTGAAATCACAACTATGGAACTGCAATTGCTCAATAATATAAATGCACGTATATACAAAAGTATATTTGACTATGAATAAATATTCTACAAAAAACTCTTGGTATTAGGATGCTTCAATTCTTATATACTATATCTATTATTACTCAATTCACCATAGTTTATATAGTTCAATTATTGTCAAAATATTATAAATGGAATTATTTGGAATAATAAGCATTAAAACTCAATCTCATTATTTCTCCAACATAGAAAAGCATAGAATGACTAATGTATGAAACATGGAGCAATACTACCCAAGCTTATGTATGGGAGTAATACCCATTCCAAATTGAGCACAATGAAGAATAATAATCTTCTTACATCACTCGGAAAAAAACAGAAAAAAAAGTCAATTTATCAAAAGTAACCTATACCTGTGCTATCAATATGGAAGATTCCCTTGCAACCCTAGCAAATAGACAGCTTAGCTAGATTGATGACCAAAAAAACTTTAACAGAAACTAGGAGCTCCCTAGCCATAACATCAGATTCATTGCCAACGAGATCACCAGAAACCAATACATCATATATCATAAAATCATAGTGCAAGGGAGGAATGGCATTAGGCACCTCTAAAATGTTAGAAATTGCACATTCAGTAACGATCTATTATTCATTGCTTGATAGAGCTGCCTTTAACTCGCATATCTAGAAACCATTATCAAATGCGGCATCCTTTGAGGAATCCATTCAATAATTGATAGAGAAAACAAGAAGACAATAAAATGAAGCAATCAAATA
Source organism: Sapria himalayana (assembly GCA_029783825.1). Classification (NCBI taxonomy): domain Eukaryota; kingdom Viridiplantae; phylum Streptophyta; class Magnoliopsida; order Malpighiales; family Rafflesiaceae; genus Sapria; species Sapria himalayana. The sequence continues at coordinate 14,390 of JAREIK010001343.1, read as the reverse complement.
AGCATCCAAAGCTTAAGGAAAAGCACCATTCTTGCTGCACTAGGGAAAAAAACTTATTTTTGTTAATTTTTTGCAACAATATCAGTGGTACAATTGGTTTCTTTTCAAATATGAACTTTAAAAATTATACAAACAATCAAAACATAATTGAATATTACAAGTCCAAAGCCTAGCATGCAATACCATAATCTTATAAAAAACAGCTTGCATTAGTTGCATACAGCTTGAATATTTTAAAAAATAAACAATCAGAGCCTAGCATGCAGTACCATAATCATTTAAAAAATAGCTTGCATATAGCTTGCATCTTTTAAAAAACAAACAATCAAAGCCTAGCGTGCAAGACTAGAATCTTGATGGTGGCCAACTACATCTCCAAAGCAATGCATGTGATCCATTGAACTTCTAGTGCTCTACACAAATTGCATTCTTTATTTATAAAAAAGTTTATAATATTTCAATTCACAACATTATAGCACGTTAAATTGAAATCAAATAAAATTAATAACATGATTAAGAAGATTGATTTGTCATCCCTCCGAGGCAGATGATTGTTCCAATCTCCATGCTTCAAAAGGTAGTTGCAACAAAACAACAAAAACAAAAAGCCAACAAGAAGTGGAAGACATGTTGAGTGGAAAGGAAAAGGTATCACGAAGATGAAGACCAATGTGAGGTGGAAATCCTACGCAAATAAGCTTCTAGATCCTATTAGGTCATTAGGAGTAACCCTATATTTGAACCATGGCACCAATGACCGACCAAATAGCATTCCGATTTGCTTCTCTGAAATTGAAGACTAACCATGATATAAAGATAAAACACTCAATTCATGATAATTTTATGCAAAACTTTTTAAAATCAAAGTTTCATGCAATTTTAATCACACAAAATACTAATGTACCAAAGCAATACTAGCGTCATACCAAAATACCAGCACTATATTGTGCCAACTGATGTGGACACTACCAACATGGATCACTATTTGGTTCAAGATTACAAGAATCACATCATCGCACATTGAATGGCCACACTATGGCCAAAATCTTCATGAAACAACAATGCAATGTTATTTTCCACATCAATAATAAATTGGAATTATCTTTGTCACTACCCAATATTTATATATATTGTCTGTTGTCAGCATCACCGGTTAAAGGTTCACAACAATTCACATAGCTTAACACCACTATTAACATTTATGCTGCATAAATTAGGTGGTTGTGTGATATGAGCTATGTGAAGGTGTGCACAATGGATGAATGTGTGGTAAGGTAGTGAGCAATTATATGCATGCAGTGTGTCATGCTTTTTGAGGCAGTGTGGATAGTGAATGCATGTAGTTTGTTATGGTAGTCTACAAAATAAATATAGTGCTGAAAAATTAACAAAAAATTAACAAAAATTAAAAAAATGATTTAGTATGTGGGTTATATTTTGTCTGATAGATATTTTGGCTGCAGCAATTTATGTGGAAAAGTCCCTAGCTAATGTTTAACAAGATATATACCATTTCTAATAACCTAACTTCAACACCCAACAAAATTTATCAATAGAATTTAATCTATTCAAAAATTTTATTGTTAATCCATTGATAATTATTTGTTGGATCTAGTGATAATCAAAATAGTTTAATCTTATCATTTAAAAAATATCATATGGTAACCCATTATTAAATTCATTGGGAAACTCCAAATTGAAATATTGATGGTATTATGTCCGTAGTTATTAATGGATTCAATCAATTGATAAAATTTGATTGGTAAAATATTTTTTTGGTAAAAATAATTAAACACATAGTTATATATAGTCATCATAAATTGTTATACATATAGTTATAAATATAGTTACATATAATTATACATAGTAATATATAGTTATAAATATAGTTTTAAAAAGTTATATATAGTTATATGTTGTTATCCATTTATTTATAAAAATAGAATTGGTAAAACATATAGTTTTATATAGTTTTAAATATATTTATTATGCATTTAATTATATATAAAGTTTTTATAGTTGTACATATAATAAAATAAAAATATATATAGTTATATGTTATTATACATATAGTATATATAGTTATAAATAGTTATATATAGTTAAACATATAGTTATATATAGATTTATTCATATAAGTAGTTATAAGTAGTTATAGATAAATGTATACAAAGTTATAAACAAATATATAGAATGACATATATGTATACATAGTTACAAATATAGTTATATTTAATTATATAAAGTTTTATATAGTTATACAAATATTTATAAATAGTTATACACATATAATTAAACATAATGTTGTATGTTGTTATATATTTAATTATAAATATAGTTACATGTGGTTATACATATAGTTACACATATAGTTATACATGTAGGTATATATATATTTTCATATAATTTTATATATTTATACATATAGGTATGTATAGGTATAGATATAGTTAAATACATTTTTATATACTAATATATAAAAATATATATTAAATATATGTTGTAAATTATATATTTAAATATAATTATGTATAATATTTTTATAGGTATACATATAGTAAAAGATAATTAGTTATAGTTATATGTTCTATAGCTCTAGTATATTTAGTTATAATTAAAGTTATATATAATTATATTTAATTATACATATAGTTATACATATGTATGTAGTTTAAGATGAGTTATATATATCATTTTTTTAGTTATACATATCGTAAAATACAATTATATATAGTTATATATTATTATACATATAGTATATTCTGTTAGAAATATAGTTATATAGAATTATACTTATAGTTATAAATTATTATATAGTTAAAAAAATAGTTATATATAGTTATAATTATAGTTATAAAAATAGTTTACATAGTTACAAATATAATTACATATAGTTATAAAGAGTTTTATATAGTTATACAAATAATAATAAATAGATATAGATATATAGTTAAACATATAGTTATTTATATGTTGTTATAAATTTTAATTATAACTATAGTTACATGTGTGATTGTCCAAATAGTTAGACATTTTTATTAATATTTTTGTAACTATTTCAGTGACACAATTGGTTTCTTTTCAAATATGAACCATAAAAATTAAACAAAAAATCAAGACAAAATTGAATATTACAAGTCCATTTATCCAATGGTTACCTAGATTTAGTTCCATTTCAAAAAACATCGATATATTGGATTATTTAGACATATTTTATACATCTTCATATTTAACATCGATATATTGATTCTGTATTATTTAGACATCGATATATGTCGACATTTCAAGAATTTTTAAGGAAAAAAAATGAATTTAAAAATAAGAGGGACACTTTCTCTCTAAAAAAACATTATATTATTGATGAAAGTGTAACTGCCATGCCAATTACCTATCAAACTGAACATTGAAATGTGATCTAACACAATAATCCAAATGAGAATCAAAAATACATACCTACTATAAAGAGTAATAATTTAGGAATAAGGCATTAAAAAATACAGAATCAATATAAAATAAATAATCCCTAGATGACAGGTAGAGAAGAAGCCTACTGAGAAGCTCCCAAAGGACTCATCTAAGTCATCAATCGATAAGAAGAAGAAGCGTATGAAAAACATAAACCAACATAATTTATAGTTGGAAGATGAGAAATATAAGCCAACCTCAAAGCTTATACTTCTTCACGATGATGGCTGATGAAGATGATGGACAATAATGGTGGATGATGATGGAGGATCACAATGACGACAATGGTGATGGATGATGATGGTGGAGAATGATGATGGATGGTGAATTTTCCCTACACTATTACTGCAATCGAATGGGTGCTCATGCTCTCGGCTGGGGAGTGCAAACATTGGGTTTTTTTAATGTATTTCACCCATAATAGGATATGGGCTTATGAAAGGTTTGAATATACACCATTATAAATTTTATATCAAATTTTGATTATGTTTTATAATCTATTTCTATATTTTATATATTTACCTATTTATGTATTTGTGTATTTATATATTTATGTATTTATATATTTTTGTATTTATATATTTATATATTTATATATGTATATATTTATACATTTAGATATGTATATGTATATGTATGTATATATATATATATATTCACACGCACACACACACATATTCACATAATTACATATATTGACATATTTACATATATTCACATATTTACATTTTTACATATTTACATATTTACATATTTACATTTTTACATATTTACATTTTTACATATTTACATATTTACATTTTTGATATAATTTATAATTTATAAAATTCTAAAAATTATTTAAAGAGAGAAAATAATTAAAAAAAGTTATATTTATTATTTTAATAAAAATCAAGTATTAAAAGCTAATACAAAAAATCGTACACAATTATTTAATTCTTATAAATTTAAGTAGGAGCAAAAAATAAAATTTGATTCAAATTAACTTAGTGTAAATTTGGTAGTAATTTTCAAAAGTGTTAATAGGACTAAAATAAATATAAATTTTTTTATGAGCAAAAAATATTATTAGTAATATTTAAATAACTTTGTTGAACCCCTAAAAGAACACTTGAAGTGTTCTTTTAATAATAACATTGAGATATTTATTTTTAAAATCATCAAAATTTTTTTATGTAATTAAAACATCTATGTATTAATCTTTAAATATCAATTTATTTTCTTTTAAATTTTATAAAAATATTAAAATTTTATTTTATAATTCAAAATTTTCAAATTTTTTAGTAATTATTTTTTTTAAAGATTCCTATAAGCATAAAAATATATATATTTTTACTTTAAATAATATAAATATTTACTTGTTTATTTGTTAATTTAGATATTTTTATAAATTTTTTTATTTAATCATACAAATATTTATTTTAGCTTTTATTAGTAGTAATTTTTATTTATGTTTATTTATTAAAAAAAATATCTTAAAAATTATTATAATTATATATTAAATTATTTAATGTTCTTTAATACTAATATTAAAATAACATAATTAAATATTTTAGAAAAATATTTTGTATAATTTTTTTAATATTTTATCATCAAAAAAAAAGTTATTTTAGTCTTTATTAATATACATTATTATTATTATTTATAGATTTTTATAATTTATTTATTTATAATATCCTATTTTTATAATTTATAAGAAGAATGTATCTTTCAAGGATCACTCAACAATAGACCATGACATACCTTTAATATACAAAATTATATAAAATATTAAAACAAATAATATATAAAAAAAATTAAATCATTAAAGATTAGTGACAGAAATTATCACCAGCACAAATAGCTAGGGAAAAATTCCAAGCTAAATGTATATATTTTGAAAAAATAAACATTTAATGAATAATTGCTTGCAATTATATATAAATTTTTTAAAAATCACATAATTATTTCGTGATGAATTATGTCTCATTCTAATTAATTAGGGAAAATTAATTTCTAATCCATTGCTAAAATTTTTGCTTTTCATTGCGTGAAAATATATGACAATATTAGTGACAAAAAATTTTAATTCAATGTAAAATTAAAAAAATATTACTATTCGCTAGCTAATCCCTTGCTAATTCCTAGCTAATTAGCTTGGAATGTTTACATAGCTAAATTTATTTAGTTAAATAGACATTTTCTTATAGTAGATAGAGAGGCAGACATGTAGGCAAGCTATCAGTCAGAGAAATAATCAGGGAGGTATGCAGATAGACAGATAGACAAACAAACAATTAGACTCATAGAATGACAGATAATCATACAAACTAACAAACATACATACAAATAGATAGATAGAAAGATAGACAGACGGATAGACAAACTAATTGATAGGCAGATAGACAAATAGATAGACAAATTGATAGAAAAAAAATTGATAGATAAATAGATAGAAAGATAGATAAATAGAGAGACAGATTGATAGGCATAATGATAGATTGATAGACATATTGACAAACAAATTTATAGATCGATTGATATATAGAATGATAGACATTTTGATAGACAAATAGATAGATAGATAGACTAATAGAAAGAACATTAGATATATAGATAGATAAAGAAATGGATAAACAGATAGATAGATAGAAAGATATGTAGTCAGAAAGATAGATATAGATATATAAATAGATAGAATGATAGATAGATAGATAGATATCTAGATAAATAGATAGATAAAAAGATAAACATATAGATATATATATATATATAGATGGATATATATAGTGATAGATAGACAAATAAATAACAAAATATATAGACAGATATATAGATAAATAGATAAACAAGTAGATAGATAGATAGACTGATAGATAGACAATTAAATAAAAAATAAAGAAATAGATTGATAGATAGACAAACAGATAGATAGATAGATATATAGAAAGATAGATAGATAGACATATAGGTAAAAAATAGATAGAAATATAGATATGCATATAGATAGATAGATAGACAAATAGATAAATAGATAGGTAGCTAGATAGTCAGATAGCTATATAGAAAAAATTTATAGATAGATAGATAGATAGACAAGTAGATAAATAAATAGATAAATAAAAAGATAATCATATAGATATATAGATAGATATATAGATATATAGATATAGAGATAGAAAGACAGATTGATAGAAAGATATATAGACCAAAATATAGACAGATGGATATACAAGTAGATAGATCGATAGATAGACTACTAGAGAGACATATAGAGAAACAAATAGATAGATATATAAATAGATAGATAAACAAACAAATAGATAGATAGACATATAGATAAATATACAAATAGATTGTAAAATAGATAGATAGATAGATAGATAGACAAGAAAGTAGTCAAGTAGGTAGACAATAATGTAGGCATGCAGATAGATGGATAGATAGACAACCAAACAAATAGACACGTATAATGAAAAAAAAACATGAAAACAGACAAATAGATAGATAGATAGATAGGTAGTTAGAAAGATAGAAAGACAAATAGATATATAGATAGATAGAAAGAATGATAGATTGATTGATAAACATGTAGATAGACAAATTGATAGACAAATAGATAGATATATAAATATATAGATAGATAAATAGAGAGATAGATAGATAAATCGATAGAAAGATTAATAGATAGGTTGATAGATAGATTGATAGACATATTGACTAATAGTTTGATAGACATTTTGATACACATATATATATATAGATAAATAGATAGATAGATAAATAAATAAATTGACAGATAGATAAAAAGATAGATAGATAAATAGATAGATATATGAACTGATTATTACACTGATATATAGATAACAAGATAGATAGACTTATAGATAGATAAATAGATAAAGATATATATAGACAGATAGATAGACAGAAATATAGATAAATAGATAGACAAATATATAAACAAATAGTAGTAAATAGATATCCAAAAAGATAGACAGACATATATATATATATATACACACACAAAGTTAGATAGATAGATAGATAGACAGATTTCTAGATTATTAGATAGACAGATAGATAGACATATAGATAAACAGATTGATAGATAGATAGATTAAAAAATAGATAGATAGATAGATATACATAAATATAGATAGATAGAGAGATAAATAGATAGGAAGTTAGATATAAAAATAAAAAGACAGAAAGAAAGATAAATAGATAGATAGATAGATGGAGAGACAGACAGAAATAGTGATAGATGATAGTTAGATAGATAGACAGATATAAAAAGATAAATAGATAGATAGAGATAGATAGATTAAAAAATAGATAGATAGATAGATATACATAAATATAGATAGATAGAGAGATAAATAGATAAGAAGTTAGATATAAAAATAAAAAGACAGAAAGAAAGATAAATAGATAGATAGACAGATGGAGAGACAGACAGAAATAGTGATAGATGATAGTTAGATAGATAGACAGATATAAAAAGATAGATAGATAGATAGATCAATCGATGGATCGATAAATAGACTGATAGATAGATAGTTAAAAAAATAGAAAGACAGATTAATAGAAAGATTGATAGATTGATTGAATAATAGATAGATAGACAAACAGATAGAGTGACATATATATTAATAGATAGATGATATTTAGATAGAAAGACAAATAGATAGATAGATTGATATTTAGATACACAAATAGATACACAAATTGAAAGAAAAAGTGATAAATAGATTGATATACATTTTGTTATAAAATTCATAGATTAATTGATAGATAAATAGATTCATTGATTGATAGATAGTCAGACAGACATATAAATATATATTTAGATAGATTCATTGAAAGATAGATAGATCTAGAGATTATTAGATAGATATATTAATAGATAAATAAATAGATACATAGACATATAGATAGATAGTTATATAGAAAAATTTTTAGTCGAATAGATAGGAAGAAAAAAAGACAAATAGATAGATAGATATATAGATAGATATAAAGAGAGATAGATAGATAGATAAAAGGTAGATATATAGTTAGAAAAATGATAGATAGATATATATATAGACATATAGTTAGACAGATAGAAAACATATAAATAGATAATAAATTATTATACTAATATATAGAAAGATAGATATATAGAAATATAGATAGAGAAAAATAGATATAGATAGATAAATAGATAGATAAATAGATAGATAGATAAATAGATACATAGATAGATAGATAGACTTTAAGATAGATAGAAAGATATAATTTAGATAGATAAATAGAGAGAAATACAGATATATAGATAGATAGATTGATAAACATATAGATGGACAGATAGATTGATAGATAGTTAGATAGACAAATAGATAGGCAGATAGCTAAACAAATAGATAGACAGATAGATCGATAGATATATAAATAGATTATTAGACTGATATATAGCTAGATAGATAAATAGATAGGTAGATTAATACAGATGTAGATAGACAGATAGATAGACAAATAGATAGAAAAATTGATAGACAGATAGATAGATATATAGATAGATATTTAAAAAGATATATAAACTGATAAATAGACATATAGATAAACAGATAGATAGTGGCAGTAACAGTAGTGGCGTCAATGGTGCCAGAAGTGGCAGCGGTGGTAGCGGTGGCAGCAACATCGGCAGTGGCTCTGGTAGTGGCGGTAGTGACACCGGCAGCTACAACGTCGGAATCGGCGGCAGGCAGTAGCGGCAGCAGACGTGACAGCAATGCCAGCAGCTGCAGTGGAGGTAGTGAAAGAAGCAGTAGCATCAGCGGCAGTGGCAGCAATGGCGGCTGCGGTGGTAGTGGCAGCATCAATGGCTATAGCAGCTATAGTAAAAGCAACAATAGCTGCAGCAGAGAAGGCAGCAGCAGCAGCAGAGGCAACAGCGGTAGTGTTGGCTGCTTTGGCAGTAAGGGTAGCACCGGTAGTAGCTGTAGTGGTAGTGGCAGTTGTGGCAGGTGTGGAAACTAATGGCAAAGGCGGCAGCAACAGCGAAAGCAGCAGGAACGCAACAAATGTGGTATATACGTATGTATATAGTCAGTATATACGTACATATAATTCTATAGTATTTTATGTACATATATACTGAGTATATATCTACTCGATAATATGTACGCATAATACTACAATTTATATGTACAAATAATATAGTAATATTTGTACGAGTGAAATGCTAGTATATATGTATATTTTTGCTGCAGTAATATATATTTATCAAAACATAGTTTTTTTTAATTTATTTTGATTTGATTTAGTTGTTTAAATTTCTTACAGAAGTGGTACCGCATTGTTTCCCATACGATGCTTGTATAAGTGAAGGGATTTTTCAACAGACATGAAGCACCGTGAAACGGACAGCTTTTTCGCAGCCAAAAGTTGGTGATCGGAGGAGTAAAGGAAGAGAAAGTAACGTTAATGCATTGATAGATTATACTTTATGCATAGTCAGTAGATACATTGTTTACTAAGATGTAATATAATTTTTGTTATTTTTTAGTTATTTAAAATATTGTATTAGAATATGGTATTCAATGAATTTTATTTGTTTAATTTAAAATTTTCATTTATAGTTTCTGTTTTTATTAAATTTAATATAAAAATATTATATTTTTAATTAAATTTTATTTTAAGCTGTATGACAATCAAATTTAAATTGTGTTTGTTCATGTCTATAATAACTATTTTTATATATCTGTGAAAATGTTTGTGTCTCTAAATTCTTTGGGTAGAGTTTTAGCCTATTATATGTATGTAAAAGCCTATTATTAGCAGTAGTAGCAGCGGCAACGGCGGCAGCAGAGGCGGAAGCGACTATAGTGGTGGCGACTGGTAGTGGGAGCGGCAGTGATAGGAGCGGCAGCATCGGAGGCAGTGGCAGTGACAGCAGGAGCGGCTACACTGGAAGTAGTGGTGGTAGTGGCAGTAGCAGCAGCTTCACCAAAAGCAGCGACAGCACCGGAAGCAGCGGCAGAGGGGGCAATGGCAGTAGTTCTAGGAGCAGTAGTGGGAGCAGCAGCAACAACACCAAATGAGGTATATACGTACGAATAAAGTTAGTATATATGTACATATAATACTGTAGTATTTTATGTACATTTATACTGTGTATATTTGTACTCAGTTTATATGTACACATAATACTAATGTTTTTATGTACATATACTGCAGTAATATATGTACGAGTAAAATGCTAGTAAATATTTACATATATACTACATGGTTATATGCATCAAAACATAATTTTTTTAATTTGACTGAGTAGTTTAAATTTCTTACAGATATGATACCTTATTATTCTCATACAAATCATCTATAAGTGATGGGATTTTTCTCTAGACATTACGTGTCGTGACCTAGATAGCTTTGTCATAGTAGAAAAATGATGATCGGAGGAGCAATGGGAGAGAAAGCAATGTCAATTAATGGATATATTCTATGTTATGGATTCTCGGTAGATACATTGATGAATACGATGAAATACAATTTTGTTATTTTTTTTGTTTCAATTATGTAAGATATTGAATTAGAATAAGATATTAAATGATTTTAATTTTTGTTTAATATAAATTATTTATAGTTTCAATATTTATTCAATTTGATATAAAATATTAAATTATTTAGCCAAAAAATTTTAATATAATTAAATTCTAAAATAAATTTTGAAATTAAAATATCTAGGGAAAAATCTCTTGCTAAATTAGATAGGGAATTTTCAATATCTAATTTAGCTTGGGAAATATTAAAATTAGCGACGTATTTTCCTCGCTAATTTTATTTAGCGATGGACTATAACCGTCGGTAAAATTTATAGACCAGCACTTTAGCTAGGGAATCATCTGTCATTATTTTCGTTTATGGAAAATCTCATTTATCTTGCTAATTTATCTAGTGAATTTGTCTTTTTTAGCAAGGGATTTTTTCGTCCCTACCTTTTTAGCTAGGGACACTATCCTTCGCTAAATTTTAGCAAGAATCACTTTATATAGGGAACTGATCCGTAGGTAATCCGTCACTATATCCCGTTTAGCAACAGAAAATACACATTTATCTAGGGAATTGTCCCTAGCTATATGGGATTTTCTTGTAGTATAAATATAGATAGATAGGTATATTGATTAATAGATAAAATGATATCCAGATGATAGATAGTCATATATATAGACATATAGATAGATAGAAAGATAAATAGATAGACTGATAGATAGATAGATAGATAGCCACATAGATAGATAGATAGATAAAATAGATAGATAGATAGGTAGATAGAAAGACAGACAAATAGAAAGAGAGGTAGATAGATAGACAGATAGACATACAGATAGATAGATAGATAGATATACATATAGATAGTAAGATAGATAGACATATAGATAGACAGATCGATAGACAGGTAGTTAGATAAGTTGATAGAAAGAATAATAGTCAGATTGATGGACAGATTTATAGACAAATAAATAGACAGATAGATAGAAAGATAGAATGAAATATAGATAGATAGATAGACAGACAAACATATAGATAGATATACAGATAGGTAGACAAATAGATAGATAACTAGATAGACAGATATATAGATAAATAGATAGACAGATAGATAGGCAGATAAATAGATATACAGATAGACAGACATTTAGATAGACAGATAAATAGAAAGATATATATACAAAAAGATAGATAGATAGATGGTCAGATTGATAGACACATTGATAGACAAATAAATAGACAAAAAGATAGTTCGATCGAATGTTTGATTTATAGACTTATTGATAGATAGATTCGTAGAAATATTGAGAGAAAGATAGATATAAAGATATAAAATAGACAAATAGACATATAGATAGACACATTGAAAGATAGACAAATAGATAGATAGATAGACATATAGATAGAAATAAAGATAGGCAAATAGAAGACAGATAGATACACATATTGATAGACAGATAGATGTACATATAGATCGGTAGATAGATAGATTGATAGAAAGATAGATAGACACTAATAAATAAATAGATATACACATAGATAGAATGATAGACAGATAGATAGAAAGATAGATAGTTTGATGGATAGATATATAGACAGATTGATATATATATATATATACATAGATAGATAGTTAGCTAGATAGACAGAAAGTTAGAAAGAAAGATCAATAGATAAATTGATAAACAAATAGATAGATAATGTGATATATAGATAGATAAATAGACAGATAGATAGACATATAGATAGAAAGAAAGATAGACAAATAGATAGATAAGCAAATAGATAGATATATAGACATATTGATTGATAGATTGATTGATAGATAGATCTATAGATACATAGATAGATATATAAATAGATTATGGATAGATAGATTGATAAATAGATAAAAAGATACAAAGATAGATAGATAGATAGATAAATAGATTGATAGCATACAATTAAAAAGAAAGAAAATATAAATAAATAGATACACAAAAACATATATAGAGTAATAGACAAATTGAAAGACAGAAAGACAGACTGATAGATAGATAGATAGAATGAATAATTAATAGATAGATAGATAGAATGATAGACAAACATATGTATAGACAGATAGATAGACCAATAGAAAGCGAGATTGACAAACAAATAGATAGATAGATAGATAGATGATTGATAGATAGATATATTGATATATAGATACATAGATAGATAAATAGAAAAATAGATTGATAGATATAAAGATAGATAGATAGATTGAAAGAGATTTAGATAGATAGATAGACATAGAGATAGATAGATAGAAAAAAAGATAGATTGATAGATAGATACATATATTGATAGATAGATAGATAGAAAGGCATAAAGATACATAGATTGATATATAGATTGATATATAGATAGATATATAGATAGATAGACAGATATATATATATATATATATATATATATATATATATATATATAGATTGATAGACAGATAGATAAATAAATAGATACATAGATAGATAGATAAATATTTTAATAGACATTTTGATAGATAGAATAATAGACAAATAGATAGACAGATATATAATTCGATAAATATATAGCTAGAAAGAAAGATAGTTAGTTAGATTGATAGATATATAGATAGATATATCGACATATAGATAGATAGATATATAAATAGATATACAAAATAGATATACAAATAGATAGATAGTTAGATAATTAGATAGAAAGATATATTGATTTATGGATAAATAGATAGAAAGATATATAGATAGACAAATATATAGGTAGATTGATTGATTGATTGATTGACATAGACAGATAGATAGGTAGATAGATAAATAGACAGATAGAAAGACAGAAAGATAAATAAATAGATAGATTGAAAGATAGACAGATTGATAGATTGATCGACCTAGATAGATAGATCTATAGATATAGAATCATTGATTGATAAATAGATTTTTAGATAAATTTATAGGCAGATAGATATAACATAGATAAAATAGATAGATATACATATATATAGGTAGATTGATAGATAGTATATAGATATATAGATAGATAGAAAGATAAATAGAATCATATATTGAGATAGATTTATACACATAGATATACAGATAGATATATGAGACATAGATATTATAGATAGATATAGAGACATATAGATATACAGATAGATAGATAGCATGATAGACAAAAGATAATAGATAAATTAATTGATATATAGATAATTAGATAGATAGATATATAGATAGATGAATCTTTGATTGATAGACTATAGATAGATAGATTTATAGATAGATTGATAGACAGATAGATATAAATAGATGAACTATAAATATACAAATATATAGAGAGATATTAGATAGATAGATATATAGATGATATATAGATAGATATATAGATAGATAGAAAGATAGATA
>JAREIK010001342.1:88758-109300 GCA_029783825.1 Sapria himalayana | reverse complement strand
ACTTAATAAATAATAAAACTCATTTTTATTTTATTTATTATAAATTAAATATTAATTTTAATTAATAATTGTTTAATTTTTTAGAAAAATTAATTACAAAATAAATTTCGAGTGAGACAAATATTATTTTAATAATTTATTTTTAATCAAAAAAATATATGCTTATAAAAAGAAGGAAAATTTTAAAAATTAAATATTATAATTTTAGTAATATATATGATTTGATTTTGAATCATTTTGTGTTATGTAAATATATTTTATTTAATATTTATATAATTAATAATAGTTTATTAATTTAATTTTTGATTATTATTATTATTATATCTATCATTAAAATTGTTTATATTGAATTTATATGATCTATAATTAGTAAGATTAATATTATTATACATAGTATTCACATTTCAAAAAATTTTAAAAATTATTTTATTTTCTAAAATTATAACATTTGAAAATCAGAAAAAAATCAAAAAAAGAATTTTAAATTTTTATTATATTAATAAAACGTATAAACCACTAAATGCCTAAAAACATAAATTGCTAAACTCTTAAACGACAAAACTCCTAAATAATCAAACCATTAAACTGGTATACCACATATAATAAATCATAAATCTCATTTTAATTTGTATTCATTATAATTTTAAATATTCATTTTAATTATTTATTAGTTTATTTTTTATAGAAATATTAATTACAAAATAAATAATGAGCGAGACAAATATAATTTTAATAATTTATTTTTAATAAAAAAAAAATATAAGCTTATAAAAAGAAGTAAAAATTTAAAAACAAAAAAATTATTATTTAATAATACTTTGATTTTGAATCATTATATATAGGTTTTGCAATTATATTTTAATTGTTATCAATCTTATTAAGTAAAGATTATTAATTTATTATTTGATCAATTTTATAATATCTAACAAAAAAATTACTTATATAGACTTTAAATGTCTTATAATTATTAAGATTATTATAACAATTTTATATATTTACATTTGAAAAAAAAAATAAAAATTATTATATTTTCAAAAGTTATAACCTTCAAAAATTATAAAAAAATCACAAAAATAATTTTTTATTATTTTTTTATTTAAATAAAATTTTTAAACTACTAAATGCCTAAACATTTAAATATCTAGACTTTTAAATACCAAAATCCCCTAGGTACTTAAACCATTAAACTGATATAACCTAAATAATAAATAATAAATCTCATTTTTATTTCTATTCATTATAATTTTATATATTCATTTTAATTATTTTTTAGTTTATTTTTATATAAATATTAATTACAAATTAAATAATGAGTGAGACATATATAATTTAAATAAATTATTTTTTATGAAAAAAAATATAAGCTTATAAAAATAAACAAAATTTCAAAAATTTAAAATTTTTATTTTCGCCAATATTTACTTTGATTTTGAATTAGTTTGGGTTATGCAAATATATTTTAATTAATATCTGTCTATTACTACTAGTTTATTAATTTATTTTTGATCATCAAAATAATATATATTAATAAAATTTTTTTATATTGACTGTACATCAAAATATAATTATTAAGATTCTTATACACTAAGTATTGTATTCATATTGCTAGACGCTCTAAAAATCTTATTATATTTTCAAATGTTATGACCCTTTGAAAAATCCACGAAAATTCATAAAAATAATTTTTTTGTTATTACAATGATTAAATACTAAAGCCTATAAATCAATAATACACCTAATGTGTAAATATATAACTCAATAAACTCATTAACCCAAAAACCACAATAAAATTAAAACATTAAATAGGTATACCCTAAATAATAAATCATAAACCTCATTTTTATTAGTATTCTTTATTATTTTATATATACATTTTAATTATTTATTAGTTTATTTTTATTAAGATATAAATTAATGGTGAGACAAATTTAATTTAAATAATTTATTTTTCATCAAAAAATATAAAGCTTTTAAATGGATAAAAAAATTTAAAAATTTAAAATTAATATTTAGTAAAATATTTAACTTTGATTTTGAATCATTTTAGGTTTTGCAAATATATTTTAAACAATATTTATATTATTAATAATTATTTAATAATTTTTTGTATGATCATTATTATAATATATATCAATATAATTGTTTATATTGAAATTATATGATATATAATTATTAACATTATCATAACTAAATATAGTAATCACATTTAAAAAAAATTTAAAATTTATTATAGTTTCAAAGGTTATATCCTTCAAAAATGAGAACAAATAAAAAAATTTTTTATTATTATTTTATTTTTTAAATAAAATTTATAAACCAATAAATGCCTAAACATTTAAATCTCTAGACTCCTAAACCCCCTAAATACTTAAACAATTAAACCTATATAACCGAAATAATAAATAATAAATCTCATTTTTATCTCTATTCATTATAATTTTAAATATTAAATTTAATTATTCTTTAGTTTATTTTATATAAATATATTACAAAATAATAATGAGTAAGACCTATATAAATTAAATAAATTATTTTTATTAAAAAACAATATGAGCTAATAAAACTATAAACAAAATTTCAAAAATTTAAAATTTAATTTAATAAATATAATTAACTTTGATTTTGAATTATTTGAGTTCTGCAAATATATTTTATTTATATATGTCTTATTAATAATAGTTTATTAATTTATTTTTTGATCATCACAAAATAATATTATTAATAAAATTTTTTATATTGAATTTACATCAAATATATTATTAAGATTATTATAACTAGTATTGTATTCATATTTAGACTATTAAAAAATTAGTAGATTTTCAAAGTTATAAACCTTTGAAAATCACCAAAATTCATAAAAATAATTTTTTTGTTATGTCATTGATTAAATAAAACCTATAAATCAATAAATAAAACCTAAATGTGTAAACATTTAAATCAATAAACTCATTAACCCCAAAACCACAATAAACTTAAACCATTAAATAGGTATACCCTAAATAACAAATCATAAATCTTATTTTTATTAGCATTGATTATAATTTTATATATACATTTTAATTATTTATTAGTTTATTTTTATAGAAATATAAATTAAAAAATAAATTAATAGTGATACAAATATTATTTAAATAATTTATTTTTGATCATAAAATATATAAGCTTATAAATGGATAATAAAATTTTAAAATTTAAAATTAATATTTAATAAAATATTTCACTTTGATTTTGAATCGTTTAGGTTTTGTAAATATATTTTAAACAATATTTATATTATTAAATAATTGTTTATTAATCTTTTGTATGATCATTATTATAATATATATCAATATAATTGTTTATATTGAATTTACATGATATATAATTATTAAGATTATCATAACTATATATAGTATTCACATTTTAAAAAAAATTTAAAAATTGTTAATGTTTAATTGTTATATCCTCAAAAATGAGAACAAATAACAAAAAAAATTTTTTGTTATTTTATTTTTTAAATAAAACCTATAAATTACTAAATGCCTAAACACTTAAATCACTAAATTCTTAAATCCCAAAACTCCTAAATATATAATCTTTTAAACCTGAATATTTTATCTTATTAATAATAGTTTTATTTAATATCTATCTTATTAATATATTTTACTTTGATTTTGAATCATTTTAGGTTTTGCAAATAAATTTTTTAATATCTATCTTATTAATAATAGTTTATTAATTTATTTTATTATCGTCATCATAATATCTATAAAAAAAATTATTTATATTGAATTTACATAATATATAATTATTTAGATTATTATAACAAATAGTATTTTCACATTTTAAAAAAAATTAAAAAGTATTAAGTCTTAAAAGGTTATAACTATTGAAAATAAGAAAAAATAAAAAAATAAATTTTTTGTTATTAGATTTTTTAAATAAAATCTATAAATCAGAAAATACCTAAATTCTTAATGACTAAACTTCTAAACCCCAAAGCCTATAAATACATAAGCCTTTAAATTAGTATACTCTAAATAATAAATAATAAATCTCATTTTTATAAGTATTCATTATAATTTTAAATATTCGTTTTAATTATTTAACAGTTTATTTTTATTGAAATATTAATTACAAATTAAAATATTAGTGAGACTGATATAATTTAAATAATTTATTTTTCATCAAAAAAATATTAGATTATAAAAAGATGCAAAATTTTTAAAACAAATTATTATTATTTAGTAATTTATTTTAATTTAATTTTGCATAATTTTAGATTTTACATTTATATTTTAATTTATATCATTCTAATTAATAATAGTTTATTAATTTATTTATTGATCATTATTATAATATCTATTAATAAAATTATTTATATTGATTTTACATTATATATAATTATCAAGATTATTATAACTAAATATTATATTTACATTTAAAAAAAATTAAAAATTATTATATTTTCAAATGTTATAACCTTCAAAAATTAGATAAAATCACCAAAGGCATAAACACTTAAATGACTAAACCCCAAAACACCTAAATACTTAAACCATTAAACCTGTATATCCTGAATATTAAATAATAAATCTCAATTTTATTTGTATTCATTATAATTTAAATATTTATTTTAATTATTTATTAGTTTATTTTATAGAATTATAAATTACAAAATAAATTATGAGGAATACAAATATAATTTAAATAATTTATTTTTAATAACAAAAATATAAACTTATAAAAAAAGCAAAATATTAAAAAAAATATTATTTAGTAATATATACTTTGATTTTGAATAAATTTAGATTTTGCAAATATATTTTAAATAATATTTATCTTATTAATAATAGTTTATTAATTTATTTATTGATCATTATTATAATATCTAGCAATGTGATTATTTATATTGAATTTAAATGACTTATATTTAATAAGATTATTATAACTAAATATTATATTTACATTTGAAAAAAATTTAGAAATTTTTATATTTTCAGAGGTTATAACCTTCAAAAATTAGAAAAAAAAAATAAAATAAATTTTTTGTTATATCATTGTTTAAATAAAACTTATAGACCATTAAATGCCTAAACACAAAAATCTATAGACACCTAAACATAAAAGCCACTAAATACTTAAAACATTAAACTCGTAAACCTTAAATATATTTTAAATAATTTATTTTTCATCAAAAAAAAATATAAGCATATAAAAAGAAGAAAAAACAAAAAAAAACAAAAATTATTATTTGGTAATAAATTTTACTTTGATTTTGAATAATTTTAGGTTTTGCTATTATATTTTAATTTATATCTATCATATTAATAATAACATATTAATTTATTTTTTGATAATTGATATCATATTTATCAATAAAATTGTTTATATTTAGTTTATAATATATATAATTATAATGATTCTTATTACTAAATATAGTATTCACATTTTAAAAAAACTTTAAAATTATTATATTTTCAAAGGTTATAACCTTTGAAAATGTGAGAAAATATAAAAATAATTTTTTTGATATTTCATTATTTAAATAAATCATATAAACTACTAAATGCCTAAACACTTAAGTCAATAACTCTGAAAACTAGAAAACCCTAAATAGATAATCCTTTTAAACTAGGTATACCCAAAATATAAAGATTAAATCTCAATATTATTTTTTTCATTATAATTGTAAATATTCATTTTAATTATTTATTTGTTTATTTTTATATAAATATTAATTAAAAAATAAATTATGAGTTATACAAATATAATTTATATAAATTATTTTTCATCAAAAAATTATGGATAAACTTTTTAAAAGAAAAAAAAATTTCAAAACAACAAATTATTATATAGTAATATATTTTGATTTCTTCTGAATCATTTTAGGATTTTTTATTATATTTTAATTGATATCTATCTTATTTATAATAGATTATTAATTTATTTTTTAATCATTATTAGAATATTTATCAATAAATTTGTTTATATTGAATTTATATGATATATAAATATAATTATTATTATAACTAAATATTGAATTCAATTTTAAAAAAAATTTAAAAATTATTATATTTTCAAAGGTTATAACCTTTGAAAATATCAAAAAATAATAAAAATAAATATTTTGTTATTTTAATTTTTAAATAAGATCTATAAACCACTCAATGCATACATAGTTAAATCAGTAAACTCCTAAGGCCCGTAATGCCTAAATACATAAACCATTAAACCGCTATATGCTATTTAAGAATTAAGAAATCTTATTTTTATTTCAATTTATTATTATTTTAAATATTCATTTTTATTATTTATAAGGTTATTTTTATATAAATATTTATTTCAAAATAAATTATGAGTGTGACAAATATAATTTAAATAATTTATTTTTTATCAAAAAAAATATATGCTTATAAAAGAAGTGAAAATTTAAAAATTAAAAATTATTATCCAGTAATATTTTTTACTTTAATTTTGAATCAATTTGGGTTTTGTAAATATTTTTTAATTAATATTAATCTTAATATTAATAATTTATTAATTTAATTTTTGATCATTATTATAATATCTATCAATAAAATTGTTTATATTGAATTTATATGATATATAATTATTAAAATTATTATAACTAAATATTGTATTCACATTTCAAAAAATTTTAAATATTATTATATTTTCAAAGGTTATAACCTATGAAAATGACAAAAAATTACAAAAATTTTTTTTTGTTATTTTTTTGTTTAAATAAAACCTATAAACCACTAAATGCCTAAAAGCATAAATCACTAAACTCCTAAATGAAAAAACTTCTAAATACTTAAACTATCAAATTTGTATACTTTAATAATAAATCATAAATCTCATTTTAATTTTTATCAAGTATAATTTTAAATTTTTATTTTAATTATTTATAAGTTTATTTTTATAGAAATATTAATTAAAATTAAATTATTAGTGAGACATATCTACTTTAAATAATTTAATTTTTATCAAAAAAAATATATTTTTGCTCATAAAAAGAGGCAAAATTTTATAAACATTAATTTATTATTTTGTAATATATTTTATTTTGATTTTGAATAATTTTAGTTTTTGCAATTATATTTTAATTTATATCATTCTTATTAATAATAGTTTATTAATTTTTTATTGATCATTATTATAATATCTATTAATAAAATTATTTATATTGAGTTTATATTATATATAATTATTAAGAATATTATAACTAAATATTATATTAACATTTAAAAAAAATTAAAAATTATTATAATTACAAAGGTTATAACCTTCAAAAATTAAAAAAAAAATCAAAGAATTTAATTTTTTATTTTTTCATTCTTTAAATAAAAACTATAATTCACTTATGTCCTAAACACTTAAATCACTAAACCCCAAAACACCTAAATACTTAAACCATTAAACTAGTATATCATGAATAATATATAATAAATATCTATTTTATTTGTAATTATTATAATTTTAAATTTTCATTTTAATTATTTATTAGTTTATTATTATAGAATTATAAATTAGTATAAATTATGAGGAATACAAATATAATTTAAATAATTTACTTTTAATAACATAAAATATACACTTATAAAAAGAAGCAAACCAAAAAAGAAAGTATTATTTTGTAATTTATTTTACTTTGATTTTGAATAAATTTATGTTTTGCAAATATATTTAAAATAATATCTATCTTATTAATAATAGATTATTAATTTATTTTTTGATCATTAATATAATATATTTCAATATAATTGATTATATTGAATTTACATGATATATTATTATTAAGATTATCATAACTAAATATAGTATTCACATATAAAAAAAATTTAAAAATTGTTATATTTTCAATGGTTATAACATTTAAAATTCAGAAAAAATAACAAAAATAAATTTTTTGAGTGATAGAAATATAATTTAAATAATTTATTTTTCATAAAAGAAATATATAAGCTTATAAAAGGAAGCAAAAACTAAAAAACACAAATTTTATTTAGTAATAAATTTTACATTGTTTTTGAATCATTTTAGGTTTTTTAATTATATATTAATAATAGCATATTTATTTATTTTTTGATAATTGATATCATATCTATCAATAAAATTGATTATATTTAGTTTATATTATATATAATTATAATGATTATTATTACTAAATATTGTATTTACATTTTTAAAAAAATTCAAAATTATTTTATTTTCAAAGGTTATAACCTTTGAAAATGTGAAAAAATATCAAAAATAGTTTTTTTTCGTATTTTATTGTTTAAATAAAACCTATAAACCACTAAATGCCTAAAAACATAAATCGCTAAACTCATAAACGACAAAACCTCTAAATACTTAAATCATTAAACTGGTAAACATTAATAATAATTCATAAATCTAATTTTAATTTTTATTCATTAAAATTTTAAATTTTTATTTTTATTATTTATCAGTTTATTTTTATCGAAATATTAATTACAAAAGAAATTATTAGTGAGACTTATCTAATTTAAATTAAAATAGTATCTATAAATAATAAATAATAAATCTCATTTTTTTCATTATAATTTTAAATATTCATTTTAATATTTATTTGTTTATTTATATATAAATATTAATTACAAAATAAATTGAGCTAGAAAAAATTATTTATATAAATTATTTTTCATCTAAAAATTATAGATAAACATTTTAAAAGAAAAAAAATTTTCAAAAAAAAATCATTATATAGTAATATATTTTGCTTTGATTCTGAATCATTTTTTGTTTTGTAATTATATTTTAATTGATATCTATATTATTAATAATAGATTATTAATTTATTTTTTGATCATTATTAGAATATTTATCAATAAAATTCTTTATATTAAATTTACATGATATATAATTATAAAGATTATTATAACTAAATATTATATTTACATTTGAAAATAATTGAAAAATTATTATATTTTAAAGGTTATCATCTTTGAAAATGAGATAAATCGCAAAAATAATTTTTTTGTTATTTTATTATTTATATAAAACCTATAAACTACTAAATGCCTAAATGCTTAAATTATTAAACTCCTAAACCTCAAAACCCTTAAATATATAAAAATTTAAACCATCTTTAAAGGTTTAAGTATTTTTAAATAATATATAAATATCTATTAATAAATAATAGTTTATTAATATATATTTTGATCATTATTATATTTATATTTATATTTAGTTTATTAATACCTATCAATAAAATTGTTTATTTTTAATTTACATTATATATAATTATTATGTTTATTATAACTAAATATTGTATTCACATTTGAAAAATATTTAAAAATTATTATATTTATAAAGGTTATAACCTTCAAAATTGATAAAAAATTTGAAAAATAATTTTTTGTTATTTCATTATTTAAATAAAACATATAAACTACTAAAAGCTTAAACACTTAAATCACTATACTCCTAAACCACTAAATACTTAAACCATTAAACCGTTATACCCTAAATAATTAATCATAAATCTAATTTTTATTTGTATTCATTATAATTTTAATTTTCATTTTAATTATTTATTAGTCTGTTCTTATCGAAATATTAATTGCAAAAAAAAATTATGAATGAGACAAATATAATTTAAATAATTTATCTTCATCAAAAAAATTTATAAGCTAATAAAAAGAATCAAAAATTTTAAAATAAAAAATTATTATTTAGTAATATATTTTACTTTGATTTTGAATCATTTTAGGATTTGCAAATTTATTTAATTAATATCTATCTTGTTAATAATCATTTATTAATTTATTTTATGATCAATATTATAATATCGATCAATAAAATTATTTTTTTTGAAATTACATGATATTTAATTTTTGTGATTATTATAATTAAATATTATATTAACATTTGAAAAAAAAATTAAAAATTATAATATTTTCAATGGTTATAACCTTGAAAATGAGAAAAAATCATAAAAATAATTTTTTTGTTATTTAATTCTTTAAATAAAGCCTATAAACCACAAAATACCTAAATATATAAATTACTAAACTCCTAAACCTTGATACTGCTGCACCACACACACAGCGACAGACCACAGTACACACTGTACATATTCTTGTCCATTTTGGCGTAGCATTTAGAGGGGCCAGCAAGCCCTGGTAGCAGCAAGAAGTATGGGCCACCAACTTGTAGAGGGCCCCACTAGCATGCCGGGATGGTAACATTCAGACAACTAACGAGGCCAAGCAAAGTGGTCGGGAGTAAACCCAGGAGTAGCTAGGAGTGGGTTCCACTAGCCCTATTAGGCAGCATAGAGGGCCACCCAACCGTTGCCCAATAGGAGTAGTAGGTAATACATGATTAATTGGAGAGCGGTCAAAATCCGAAGCATCACCAAGCATGACCAGAAAGCAATGGAGTCCAGACCATACACACGGGAGCGAAAGATTCAAACTTGTAGTTTATGTTTATAGTCTTATTTGTATTTTGGACTTTGTATGCACCATGTACTTGTAAAGACGGATCATGACATACTCACACACACAATCTTGTCTATTCTCTATGTAGCATGCAATGAAGGCAACTGGACCCATGAGTAACTCTAAGTGGGACCCACTAATGCATTTTGTAAATACACATTAGGGAATGCTACACTCCCGGGAGTAGAAGATCCATCTTTATAGCATTTTGTAATTTTACTTGAATTCTAGCTTGGTTGTACGCATATATAATTAGACTATGATATGGACCTCATCACACATGTACACCGATGCATGCATATTTTTTCATATTTTGTAGGTGCAACATACAGCCACTTCTTAGAGCTCGAGGATGAAGCATTATAACCCAAATGATACTCTTTTAAGGATCATTGGAGCAAAAAAATCTGGAATTTAGAGGTGAGAATGAATTTACAAAGTGCCATAGATATGGACTTGTGGATTTATGGGTATTCAGTTTACATGTATTTAATTGCAAAGCAATTACATAGGCAAATGCTTGATGCTGCAAGTCATACACACTCACAATATTATATTTGCATAGTTTTAATATGGTGCATCATTCAGGTTCCTCCAAAAGGCCTGGAAAAATCTAAATGGAAAGGACATAGTGTGCATA
This sequence comes from Sapria himalayana, assembly GCA_029783825.1. Lineage (NCBI taxonomy): Eukaryota > Viridiplantae > Streptophyta > Magnoliopsida > Malpighiales > Rafflesiaceae > Sapria > Sapria himalayana. Next base: position 98,206 of record JAREIK010001342.1, on the reverse strand, counting down.
ATGACTCAATGCCAACTCTGAAGTCTTGGGATGCCAGGTGATTTTAGTTGTATTCGTATGCTTAGAATTATTAGGCATTATGTTTTTTTATGTATTTTATGCATAGAATCATTAAGTTGCATATGATTTGGTGGGCTGGCCTAAATTAGTCAGCTTTTTAGTCTCTTTTAAGTTGGGTGCCTAAATGATAAATAATGTGTGTAATTTCTAAAAAAACAAAAAAAACCATAAACCCTAAACTTTAAATCCTAAACCTTAAATCATAAACTATAACCCTAACCCATAAACCCTAAATCCTAAATCTCATGTTTTGTTTTTTTATAATCAAATGACTAAGTGTTAAATATAAATTGAAATTCACGACTTTTTGGAATGTCACAGATTTATCTTTTTGTATATGTAAAACAAAGTCATGACTTAAGGGGTGAGTTTTGGATTCAGTTTCTTTCTTGCTTTAGATTATTGTAGCATTAGCAATGGTCATGATTGTATATTTTGTCTCTAGAACACAAAATCATATCGATGAGAATATGCCATGACTTGTGTCTCTCTGTTAAACATATTGTTATGGCACTAAGAATGATCATGAATACATATTTAATCACTATAATACTGGGTCACAGTATTGGATATGACCATTGCTTGTGCATTTTATCTTTATATTGCAAAATAATTGCACTAGGAATGATTGTAACTTTGGACATTCTTCAAGAGAAAAAGTCTTGATGTTAGATATAGTTAAAGCTCAAGTACTACTCTTTATAACTTTCTATAGCTAAAATTCGTGGGTATGGAAATATCACTATGGCTTTTTCCTTTGATTTGTGACTTCAAGTGTGAATATGCAAAACTAATATTTTGAGCAATGATTAAAACCTTTTATACATTAGAATAAAAATTCATTTACACCTTTTTATGTATTGTGAGCTTGTATACATAACTCATTTAATATAAAAAGAAAGAAATGATACTTTTCATATCCATGAGGATATAAAAAAAGGCTTAGACATGCCAATAAAATAAATTTTTTGATTCTTGATTGAAAGAGAGCCCATACTTCTTGCCCTGCTCAAACCACCCTAGGGCTAGTTTGTTCTAATAGGCTACAAGGTGGTTATTTTTTTATAGGTGAACTATGTTTTAAAAAAATTGCTTTGAGTGTGTGCATGAGAGATATTTTATTAGAAAATTACAATAATCAATATAAATAACATCCTCAACAACTAGTTATTTCAACACATAGGGTTACAACATTGGTTTAGTCTGTTAGCGTACATGAGTCAAATTATCTTTGATAGCCCAGTGATTCAACATCAAATATGATGAGACATAATAGAGATAAATTAAAGCCCCTATTATTTTGGTTAGAGCTTTAGAAATCATTCTATAGTTGAGAGAGGAACAAAATAAATTATCTTAATTATTCAGTATAATTTTAATTTTTATTTTAATTATTTATTAGTTTATTTTTATATAAATATTAATTACAAAATAAATTATTAGTGAGACAGATCTAATTTAAATTAAACCAGTTTATCCTAAATAATAAAGAATAAATCTCATTTTTTTTTCCATTTTTATTTTAAATATTCAAATTTAATTATTTATTTGTTTATTTTTATATAAATATTAATTACAAAATAAATTATGAGTTAGACAAATATAATCTATATAAATTATTTTTAATAAAAAAATAAAGATTAACATTTTAAAAGAAAAAAAATTTTCAAAACAAAAAATTATTATATCGTAATATATTTTGCTTTGCTTTTGAATTATTTTAGGTTTTGTAATTATATTTTAATTGATATCTATCTTATTAATAATATATTATTTATTAATTTTTTGATCATTATTATAATATTTATCAATAAAATTTGTTATATTGAATTTATATGATATATACATATAATGATTATTATAACTAAATATTGTATTCACTTTTGAACAAAAATTTATAAATTATTATATTTTCAAAGGTTATAACCTTAAAAAATTAGAAAAAATAATAAAAATAATTTTTTTGTTATTTCATTTTTTAAATAAAACCTATTAATCATTAAATGCTTACTTACTTAAATTAGTAAGCTCATAAATCCCGAAACCCCTAAATATATAAACCTTTTAACAGCTATATACTACTTAATAAATAATAAATCTAATTTTTATTTCTATTTATTATAATTTTAAATATTCATTTTAATTATTTATAGTTTAATTTTTTAGAAATATTAATTACAAAATAAATTTCAAGCGAGATAAATATTATTTAAATAATTTATTTTAATAAATAAAAAATATAAGCATATAAAAAGAAGAAAAATTTTAAAAATAAAATATTATTATTTAGTAATATATTTTGATTTGATTTTGAATCATTTTGTGTTATGTAAATATATTTTAATTAATATTTATATTATTATTAATAGTTTATTAATTTAATTTTTGATCATTATTATAATATCTTTATTAAAATTATTTATATTGAATTTATATGATATATAATTAGTAAGATTAATATAATTATACATAGTATTCACATTTCAAAAAATTTTAAAAATTATTTTATTTTCTAAAATTATAACATTTGAAAATCAGAAAAAATCAAAAAAAAGAATTTTAAATTTTTATTATATAAATAAAACGTATAAACCACTAAATGCCTAATAACATAAATTGCTAAACTCCTAAACGACAAAACTCCTAAATAATCAAACCATTAAACCGGTATACCACAAATAATAAATCATAAATCTCATTTTAATTTGTATTCAATATAATTTTAAAAATTCAATTTAATTATTTATTAGTTTATTTTTATAGAAATATCAATCACAAAATAAATAATGAGTGAGACAAATATAATTTTAATAATTTATTTTTAATCAAAAAAAAAGCTTATATAAAGAAGTAAACATTTAAAAACAAAAAATTATTATTAAGTAATATATTTTACTTTGATTTTAAATCATTATATATAGGTTCTGCAATTATATTTTAATTGCGATCAATCTTATTAATAATAGTTTATTAATTTATTACTTGATCATTTTTATAAAATCGAACAAAAAAATTAAAGATATTCAATTAAAATGTCATATAATTATTAAGTTATTATAATTAAATATTATATTTACATTTGAAAAAAATTTAAAAATTATTATATTTTCAAAGGTTATAACCTTCAAAAATGAAAAAAAATAACAAAAATAATTTTTTTTTTATTTTATTATTTAAATAAAACTTAAAAACCACTAAATGCCTAAACATTTAAATCTCTTGGCTTCTAAACACCAAAATCCCCTAAATACTTAAACCATTAAACCTATATAACCTAAATAATAAATAATAAATCTTATTATTATTTGTATTTATTATAATTTTAAATATTCATTTTAGTTATTTTTTATTTTATTTTTATAGAAATATTAATTACAAATTAAATAATGAGTGAGACAGATATAATTTAAATAAATTATTTTTTATGAAAAAAAAGCTTATAAAAATAGACAAATTTTCAAAAATTTAAAATTTTATTTAGTATTTAATTTACTTTGATTTTGAATTATTTTGGTTTCTGCAAATATATTTTAATTAATATCTATCTTATTAATAATAGTTTATTATTTTATTTTTTGATCATTATAATAATATATATTAATAAATTTTTTTATATTGAATTTACAACAAATATAATTTTTAAGTTTTTATAACTAAGTATTGCTTTCATATTTTATAACTATTAAAAAATTATTATTTTTTTAAAGGTTATAACATTTGAAAATAATGAAAATTCAAAAAAATAATTTTTTTGTTATTTCATTGATTAGATAAAACCTATAAATACCTAAATGTGCAAACATATAAATCAATAAACTCATTATCCCCAAAACCACAAAAAACATAAATAATTAAATAGTAATACCCTAAATAATAAATCATAAATCTAATTTTTATTAGTATTCATTATAATTTTAAATATACATTTTAATTATTTATTAGTTTAATTTCAAAGAAATATAAATTAAAAAATAAATTATTAGTGAGACAAATATAATTTAAATATTTTATTTTTCATCAAAAAATATATAGGCTTATAAATGGATACAAAAATTTAAAATTAATATTTAGTAAAATATTTCAATTTGATTTTGAGTCATTTTAGGTTTTGCAAATATATTTTAAACAATATTTATCTTATTAATAATTGGTTATTACTTTTTTATGATCATTATTATAATAAATATCAATAAATAGTTTATATTGAATTTATATTATATATAATTATTATGATTATTATAACTTCATATTGTATTCACTTTTCAAAAAAAATTTAAAAATTATTATATTTTCAAAGGTTATAACCTTCAAAAATGAGAAAAAATAACAAAAATAAATTTTTAGTTATTTTATTTTTTTATAAAACTTATAAACCACTAAATGACTAAATTCTAAAATGACTGAACTCTTAAACCCTGAAGCCCATAAATACTTAAAACATTAAATTAGTATTGTAAAAATAATAAATCATAAATCTAATTTTTATTAGTATTCATTATAATTTTAAATATTCATTTTAATTATTTATCAGTTTATTTTTTTAGAAATATTAATTACAAAATTAATTTTTAGTGGGACATATATAGTTTAAATAATTTATTTTTCATAAAAAATAAATTATTTAAACTGACTGAGAGACATTGAGCCCACTCATTCGGCCCAACCACAACATCACAACCAATACTCAACAAAACTGATTGAGAGACATAATACTAATAATTAATCACTCAATTCTCGTCAGAAAAAGGAAACCAAAAGTCTGGCGGCATCTGAGACAAGGTGGAGGCAACCAGAAGTGCGATTGATAAGGGTTGGACCTAATTAAACACGGCTGGAACGGCATAAGGTGGCCTGGAACTCGTCGGAACATCAATAGGTGCATCAGAATTAGATGGACAGTAGCGGAATTGCTAGCATTTTCATGTTATATATATATATATTCCTGGTTCTAGTATCTTTTTTTTAGGACGAGATGGTTCTCAAGATGGATATTGGTTAAGATCCGGAACCATCCCAAAAGAAAAAATACATGACACAACGGGATGGGAAAAGTCAAAGTAAAATGGATTTTTCTCAGTCCCGATTCTTTCGGGACAAGACTTCGGGTCGGGTCGCAAATCTCTGAGTTCCGTGAGCAGCCCTACTAAATGAATATAAAGTTAAATCAGTAAACTGTTAAACCCCGTAATGCCTAAATACATAAACCATTAAACCGTGAAATAATACATAATAATTAATAAATCTATTTTTTATTGATATTTATTATATTTTTAAATATTCATTTTAATTATTTATTAGTGTATTTTTGAAAAATATTTATTACAAAATAAATTATGAGTTGGACAAATATAATTTAAATAATATATTATTTATCTAATAAAAATATACGCTAATAAAAGAAGTATAAATTTAAAAATTAAAAATTATTATCAAGTAATATAAGTTACTTTAATTTTGAAACAATTTGAGTTTTGTAAATATTTTATTATTAATATCTATTTTAATATTAATAGTTTATAAATTTAATTTTTGATCATTATTATAATATCTATCAATAAAATTATTTATATTAAATTTATATGATATATAATTATTAATATTATTATAACAAAATATTGTATTAAAATTTTAAAAAATTTTAAATATTATTATATTTTCAAATGTTATAACCTATGAAAATGATAAAAAAATTATAGAAATTTTTTTTGTTATTTTATTTTTTTAAATAAAATCTATAAACCACTAAAAGCCTAAAAACATAAATTGCTAAACTCCTAAAGACAAAACCTTTAAATACTTAAATCATTAAACTGGTATACATTAATAATAAATCATAAATCTCATTTTAATTTTTATTCAGTATAAGTTTAAATTTTTATTTTAATTATTTATCAATTTATTTTATAGATATAATATTTACAAAATAAATTATTAGTGATCAGATCTAATTTAAATTAAACATGTATCACTAAATAATAAATAATAAATCTCTTTTTTTTTTCATTATAATTTTAAATATTCATTTTAATTAATTATTTATTTATTTATATATAAATATTAATTACAAAATAAATTGAGTTAGACAAATAAAATATATATAAATTATTTTTCATCAAAAATTTATAGATAAACTTTTTAAAAGAAAAACAAATTTTAAAACAAAAAATTATTATATAGTAATATATTTTGCTTTTCTTCCGAATCATTTTAGGGTTTGTAATTATATTTTAATTGATATCAATCTTATTAATAATAGATTATTAATTTATTTTTTGATCATTATTAGAATATTTATCAATAAAATTGTTTATATTGAATTTATATGATATATAAATATAATGATTATTATAACTAAATATTATATTCACATTTAAAAAAAATTTAAAAATTATTATATTTTCAAATGTTATAACCTTTGAAAATATCAAAATATAATATAAATAAATTTTTCATTATTTTATTTTTTTAATAAAACCTATAAACCACTAAATGCATACACAGTTAAATCAGTAAACTTTTAAACCTCATAATGCCTAAATATATAAACCATTAAACTGCTATATACTACTTAATAATTAATAAATCTAATTTTTATTTCTATTTATTATAATTTTAAATATTCATTTTAATTAATTTTTAGTTTATTTTTATAGAAATATTTATTGCAAATAAAATTATGAGAGAGACATATATAATTTAATTAATTTATTTTTAAACAAAAAAATATATGCTTATAAAAGATGTAAAAATTTTAAAATTAAAAATTATTATACAGTAAAATATTTTACTTTAATTTTGAATCAATTTAGGTTTTGTAAGTATTTTTTATTTAATATCAATCTTTTTATTAATAGTTTATTAATTTAAATTTTGATCATTATTAAATTATCTATCAATAAAATTGTTTATATTGAATTTATATGATATATAATTATTAATATTAGAAATCTAAATATTGTATTTACATTTCAAAAAATTTTAAATATTATTATATTTTCAAAGGTTATAACCTATTAAAATTAGAATAAATTAAATTTTATTTGTTATTTTATTGTTTAAATAAAACCTATAAGCCAGTAAATGTCTAAAAACATAAATTGCTAAACTCTTAAATGACAAAACCTCTAAATACTTAAACCATTAAACATGTGTACATTAATTAAAAATCATAAATCTTCATTTAATTTTTATTAAGTATAATTTTAAATTCTTATTTTAATTATTTATAAGTTTATATTTTTGGAAATATAAATTACAAAATAAATTATTAGTAAGACAGATCTAATTTAAATAATTTATTTTTCATCATAAAAAAATATATATCCTTATAAAAAGAGGCAAAATTTTAAAAACAAAAATTTATTTTTTAGTAATATATTTAATTTTTATTTTGAATCATTTTAGATTTTGCAATTTTATTTTAATTTATATCATTCTTATTAATAAAAGTTTATTAATTTTTTATTGATCATTATCATAATATCTTTTAATAAAATTATTTATATTGAGTTTACATTATATATAATTATTAAGATTATTATTACTGAATATTTTATTCACATTTAAAAAAATTAAAAATTATTATATTTTCAAATGTTATAACCTTCAAAAATTAAAAAAAATCAAAAAATTAAATTTTTTATTTTTTCATTATTTAAATAAAAACTATAAATCACTTAAGGCCTAACCACTTTAATCACTAACCCCCAAAATACCTAAATACTAAAACCATTAAACTAGTATATCCTGAATAATAAATAATAAATCTCTATTTTATTCGTATTCATTATAATTTTAAATATACATTTTAATTATTTATTAGTTTATTTTTATAAAATTATAAATTAAAAATAAATTATGAGGAAGACAAATATAATTTAAATAATTTACTTTTAATAACAAAAAATATAAACTTATAAAAAGAAGAAAACATCAAAGAAAGTATTATTTTGTAATATATTTTACTTTGATTTTAAATAAATTTTCGTTATGCAAATATATTTAAAATAATATATATCTTATTAATAATAGTTAATTAATTTATTTTTTGATCATTAATATAATATATTTCAATATAATTATTTATATTGATTTTACATGATATATAATTATTAAGATTATCATAAATAAATATAGTATTCACATATAAAAAAAATTTAAAAATTATTATATTTTCAAAGTTTATAACCTTCAAAAAATGAGAAAAAATAACAAAAATAAATTTTTTGTTATATCATTGTTTAAATAAACCTTATAATCCATTAAATGCCTAAATACATAAATCTCTAAACTCCTAAACCCCGAAGCCGCTAAATACCTAAACCTTTAAACTCATAAACCTTAAATATAATTTAAATATTTTATAGAAAATTTGATTACAAATAAATTATGAGAGACAAATATAATTTAAATAACATATTTTTAACAAAAAAAAATATAAGCTTATAAAATGGTGCAAAAACTAAGAAAAAATTATTATTTAGTAATAAATTTTTACTTTGATTTTGAATCATTTTAGGTTTTTTAATTATATTTTAATTTATATCTATCATATTAATAATAGTTTATTAATTTATTTTTTGATAATTGATATAATATTATCAATAAAATTGTTTATATTTAGTCTATATTATATATAGTTATAATAATAATTATTACTAAATATTGTATTCACGTATTAAAAAAAATTTAATTATTATATATTCAAATATTATGACATTTGAAAATTTGAAAAAATATCCAAAATAAATTTTTTTTATTTCATTGTTTAAATAAAAGCAATAAACCAATAAATGCCTAAATACTTAAATCAATAACTACTAAATCTCGAAAACACTAAATAGATAAATTTTTTAAACAGGTATATCCTAAATAATAAATAATAAATCTCATTTTTATTTTTTTCATTATAATTATAAATATTCATTTTAATTATTTATTTGTTTATTTTTATATAAATATTAAATACAAATTAAATTATAAGTTAATAAAAATATAATTTTTATAAATTATTTTTCAACAAAAATATATAGATAAACTTATTAAAAGAATAAAAAAATTTAAAACAAAAAATTATTATATAGTAATTTATTTTATTTTGTTTCAAAATCATTTTAGGTTTTGAAATTATATTTTAATTGATATCTAATTTATTAATAATAGATTATTAATTTATTTTTTGATCATTATTAGAATATTCAATAAAAATATTTATATTTAATTTATATAATATATAAATTTAAAAATTATTATAACTAAATATTGTATTCACTTTTGAAAAAATTTTAAAATTTATTATATTTTCAAAGATTATAACCTTTGAACATGTGAAAAAATAAAAAAGATATTTTTTTTTAATTTCATTGTTTAAATAAAACCTATAAATCAC